>JAADVW010000732.1:0-16776 GCA_023335875.1 Elongisporangium prolatum | reverse complement strand
GCTCTGAGCCAACTCCATCGCATCCTGAAACTGACCAACGAAAATAACCGAGAAAAAGCCCCACAGGACTCAAAATTAGCCATAGCTCCCAAACTGCTGGATGTCATGGACTTACTGAGCTTCTAACCGCCGAAGATTTCAAGATCGTGTCTCAATTCAGCCTGCCACAGAAGAGAACCGCTCTGAACCAGCCGCTGGAAACCCCATTGTGTATCTGCCGCCCATTTGTTCGATGCAGCAGCTTGAGATCAAGCGGCCGTTTGCTGAATTCCGCACGCTGCAGAAAGCGATCGAAGCCTGCGCGACCCAGAAACAGTGCCAGAGCGCCAAGTGCGGCTACTGCCAGCAGGTCGCGGCTTACACGGTTGCTTGCTGGCGTCATCCTCCGATAGTGACCGAATCGTTCTGTGGAGGCGCGATGTATTCAGCGCATGTCTTTAATGTCCGAGTGCTTGCCTCCAGCATGCTGCGCTTCGTGGAACTTGTTCGGTCGAATCAAGCTGCAGCTATGCCTAGACACGAAGATTGCCATGCTCGCGCGACGCTCTCGGTTCTGCTTTTCGACTTCTTCCAGCTTGAAGACCACTCTTAAGCGCCACTGCTATAACCGGTCATCACGAATCCTGTAAGCTGTTGAGTTAGTCTTGTCAGGAACATGATCTGGGTCTGTCGCATTTGCTTGAATCTACAGTATCTGGGCTTCGTCGCATGTTAGGGTCCGTGACACGCGGAGGATCCAGCAATGACGTTGGGCAGTGGTCATTGAAGCTGCTGAGCGATTGGGCGCTCGCATGGTTATGCGCCACACATGTCGTGACCACGTGCTGGACGGACGAGTACTGGCCCCGCCACTGTTGCGGCATTTTTGACCATTCGACTGCCATCTTCCCAAGGCAGTACTCTATGTCGGAAGCTTTCGCAGCCAGTCGCAGCCCGCCCACATGCTCCGTCCTGCTCTCGCGACTGTGGAAGCGCCGGAGTAGCGACCAAGATCTTGTGAGAATGCTCTGCAAATGCAACGACAGCGAGACGGGCGTGATGATCCCTTGGGAGCTGCCAGTGAATGTGACCGCCAGGCTTTTGGAGGACTCTAGCACATGGGTCAATGTCCTCGTAGCTGCAGCGTGCTCAAGAGAGCTTCAGTTAGTGCTGGACATCGATGCCGATGTGCACAAGACACATCGATGCCGATGTGTCTTGTGATGGACTCATTGTGACACTGGATTGCCAGCTTCGACCTCTGCCCAGCGATCGCCCGACCGGTGGGTTCTACATCCCAGGCGTGCAGATCCAGCAGCATGACGATATGCCTGGCAGAAGACATCACCAGCTCACGAGGCCGTTCGATCAGTTCCTCAAGTTGCGCAAAATCATCAAGCTGTGTATGCAGAGCAAGCCGTGCAAGACCGACGAGTGTGGCTACTGCCGACAGGTGCTCGAGTACGCAGGCCAGTGCTGGGATCGCCTCTCGTCGTTCTCCATGATGGGCGGCAACGAGTTCCAGCCGCGAGTACTCGCTGTCTCCATGCTGCGCTTTGTGGACTTTGTGCGGTATGCGTTGGCCACAGACAAGCCCCAGACGGAGAACTGCGAGGCCCGGACCAAGCTGGCCATCGTGCTGCACGACTTCTTGCAGCTGCGACGGATGGACAAGAGCCCTAGAGAACTCCAGACTGCAACGGCGGAGACAGAAGACCGAGAGACTGCGAAGGACCAAGTTGAAGTCTCATCTACCCTGACGACTTGCTCGCTGTAAACACAACTGGCCCCGCCATTTGTAATTACTCGATTGGGAAAAACCCTCTTTTGCTAACATAAGTTTGGAAACTCGTGACCACAATCAGCTTTTTCCTTTGCTTCGATGATTGCGACTCAATACCATCTGAATTTGTGTGGTACACCGCATTACTTGGAGTGGACTGTGCAGTAGTGCCGCATGCCCTTTCAATCCACCCGGAGGAGGCTACAACTCATTCTCTCGTTCAAGCCTAGTATTAATCGTACCATCCACCCCATCCTTTCTCCGTCCCTCCAGGCGAGCAGATGATGAAATTCAGCTGCAAGATTATACTCATTTATACCCAAACACAAAGCAAACAAACAGACTCGTAGTATCCTCTAAATGGTGGCTATAAATTAGTGCTTTAAAAAATGGTTCTACTAACACCAGACGTTGCCAGTTGGCGTCTGACTTGCGATCCGCCAGATCTAATCAAGCAGGAAGGACTGCAGGAGCGATGGCACATGCTCGTGCGCCTCGCAGCGGTGGCAGTTCTTGAGCGAACCCTGCGCCAGGTCAGCGAAGTCGTTCATGAATTGTTCCAAGATCTTCTTGCGGGTCTCAGTGCCCGTGAAGAGCTTGACCACTGAGCGCGGCTGGCGCAGCGTGTAGCGAATGTAGATAATGAAGTCCATGCAGTACTGGCACTCGAGTGACGGGTTGAGGCACGCCCAAGACAGCACTTGATCGCGGAGACGCGCAAAGTCCGAGAAACGACGTTCCATGCGAAGATCGGGCTCGCGGGTTTCTTCAACGTGCACAAGTGAGCGGCGCGGCGCATGGTGGTGGACGTGTTGGTTCGTTGGCAGACGCGACTCCGAGTGGTGGAGGAAGATGTCCATGACGTAGTAGGTCACGCCGTTGCGGACGCGCGTTTCGTTAACTTCAATGCGCTCCAGACGGTTGAGGAAAGCCAGTGGCTGAGTGGCGTTGGACCACTGCATAGGCTCCAACGTCACAGGCATCAACCGCGGCATGGCGTTAGCCTTAACCTTGTCGGACGCAGCCACACCGGACGAGACCATACGATCGAGCGACGGCAGACTCGTAAGAGGGCGGAGCGCCATGCGCGAGGGCTCATTGACAGCGGCGGTGGGGGCAGCAACACTCGGCATCTTGAGTGGCTTAGAAGGAGCTTTTGGATCACACGGCTCTTTCAGAAATGAGGCGACGCAACGAAGGCGAACGATAGAGCGACTGGGCCCTGGCCGCTGTTTACTTGAAAAACTCCCGTAATCTGCTCCCAAGCTTACGCACCCGAGAATACCAATAAATAGCCTAACCCTGATAGAAGGCCAGAGCCAGTAAACAATTTCTAGCTACCAATAAAACCACTCGCATTTGTTTATGACAGTTTTTGATTGGCGAATAAGATGCGTGAAAAAACCTAACCCTGTGGTATCTGAGATGACGGCGGCGACCTGGCAGAAGCGATTGCGCGCCACTTCTGGCGGCACTGAAGATTACTCCCTAATAAACCCGAGTAGCGAATAGGGTAATATGATTCATTGTTTACGACCAAATTGCCCGCGGGCACTCGATTGGTGGCCACCGAAGCAAGCCAAAGCCGTCGTTTCAAGATAGACTGGCGGGAGCAACCTCGCTTTGGCTCATAAGGCGCTTTATCTGCTACACGGCTTCGGAGTGTCTTCTGCTTCCACAGTAGTCTTTATTCCTTAAACTCTCTCAACACAAGAGAACCAACCAGTCGAATGATTCTAAGATTCTAGGTCTATGTGGCTGATACAGTCCGGTCCTCTTGGGTTGAAAGCATCCACGCCACCTTTGTTTTTTCCTGGTGAGTTAGCGGCTGTTCCAGAAGAGGCGGATCTAAGCGCCTCTACCAATCAGAGCGCGCCTTGAAAGCATTTGCGCGTAAACCAAGGCCCAACTCCTTCAGCGCTTCCTTGAGCTTACGCGATGCCGTAATCTTCGATAGCGACTGTTGACCGACTCTTTACCAGGATGTTGACCACTCAAGTGCCGCTTGATGATGGCCAGTCAGGGTTTGGCGGCACAGCAGGCAGGCCAGTCAGGTTAATGGTAGCAGATTGAATGCGGTGGCAAGGTGGGGCGGGGTGTATTGATGGTGCCATCATGATGAGCTGCTTACCTCCCTTAGTCATGCTTTCGCAATTCAGAGCAGCAGATGATTACGACCACCAATCCTGCCTTAGCATTCACTCTGTGCTCGAGTGTTGGTCGTGATTGCTACTTTCGAGAGTGCGACACTCGAGATCAAATGATTGCAACCGCCCCAAAGCGCATTTTCTCAAATAAGAGCCTAAGAGACACCTAATGATGGATGGCGAGAGAAGCGCTTTAATTCTCTCAATGTAGGTACCGCAAGAGCCCAACTGGGCTACACAGCCATTTCCCAACTGGGTTTGTTACCACCGCGCGCAGCCATTATGAGCAGCAGCACCACCACTACGACACACCAACTGGAAGCACGGCTCAAGTCGCGCATTGAGAGCAGCATGAGCGTTATGGAGCGCATTGAGTATGTGGACGTGAGTCAGACGCGTCGCCACGGTGGCCATTCATTCTACGTCGTCAAGGTGTATCTGCACCGCAGCGAAGGCCAGCTACGGACGTCTGAGAGTGTGTACGCCTGTGGCGTTGTAACGCCAGCATCGAGTGTCGCGCTCTTTAAGCTCATGCTGACAGAGCGTGAGCCGGATTACCAGTTGAACTACCGCTTCGCTGACTTTGTCGAGCTGAGGAAAGCTCTGCGTTTCTGCTGTGAGACTCCAACAATCGACCGCAAATGCCACAACTGCAGCCATTGCCAAGAGCTTGCGAGTATTCTGAAGCGCTCAAACCGCCAGATGTGGTCGCTGAAGCGCTGCGTGGCCGCTGCAGCCACAGATTTGGCCGACTTTGTGAACGACGTGGTGGATCTGACCATCAAGGCGAACGAAAACGCGCCTTGCGCGACCATGAACCAAGCCAGACGAAGTGTGGCTCGCTTCATGCGGAAGCAGTACGAGACGTCGCTTGGTCTTATTTAAACCGCGTGGCGAAAGCGTACTCGTATTTATGCCTTCAGGAGGGCAACACTCTAAGTATCGTGAATAGTGTGGACTTGACTCATAAGTACTACTACGACGAGTTTCACTTCAACTTCAACACTGGCTTCTGTCATTCTTCCCGCTCCTGCTTCAAGATGAAATCATGCACGAGACGAGGGATGCTGGTCTGGCCAGGACACGAGCCGATCTCGCTGGACGACAGAAGCGTCAAAGTCATGGCCAGGATGTCGAGTACAAACGTATTGAGATGCTGGTTGGTCTTGTCGCGACTGGAGACCAGCTTTGTGAGCAGACTCGGCTGGGCTTTGTTCGTCACGACGTATTGGATGATCTGCTTGCAGAACTGGCACAGCTTGGCGTAATGACCACCGTGCGCGTGGTTGTACAGCGTGCTGTGCAAGTCAGCAAAGTCGGAATATTGTCGCAGAGTGCGAAAGTCCGGTGTCCGGTCCGTGGTCTGAGGGGTATCTCGTCGGTCGCTCTGCTTTCGGCGATTTGTCGGGATACGTGATGTCGTCTGGCGCAGGTAGACTTCCAGTACGTAGTAGGCAACGCCTTCGAGCTTGACGCACTCTCTGATCTCAATGGATTCAATGCGCTCGAACGCGATGATCCACTCGCCTCGCTGAGAGTCGCGGTTCGGCTGCAGTGCCACTTGGTCCAGTGCTGGCAGCTGGTTGGTGCCATGCGATGCTGGTCTCATTGTAATTGTTACTGAACAGTCACAGTCGACGTCCTGAGAGAACGTTGGGAAATGATCTCCGTCTCCATATCAGCATCATCATCCGAAACGTTCTGCTTTAACTCCTAATCTAGAGAGGTACATTGTGTATTTCAGTCGGCTGATCCTACCAAACTATACCTACCATAGGGAGGAAATGACCATATGCGTGCCCACAAGTCGGTCATCAAAACGCTTGATGAGAGGACCAACGTCTGGTGGAGATGCTGTGTACACGAATCGAGAACAATCGGTTGTTGGCACAAACAAAACTCTCCATGCACCAACACTGTTGGTATGGGAAGTTTGCCTGGACCAACACTCATGTGCCACTCAAATGATCCGAGACATGAAGCTAAAGATGGACAGTGGACTCCAGTATGAGAGCTGAAACCAAATGCGCATTGACTTGATGCTCTACTGAGCTCCAGCGCTTGGCTTCCACATGAACATTCTATTCCGTGTTCCGTTTGCGCAAACGTGCACATAAGGTTTAGTCAACTTCAACATGCGCGACCTTTGGGATTTTCAAGTGGAGCTCAATACTGTTCCTGCTGCTGCTGTGGCTGGACGAATTCGCAGACAAGGCTAAGTGATTTCTCGCATCTGATAGATAGGCATCTATGATGTATACCATCTTGCTTTCTTGTTCACCGTCATAACGGTTTCTACTCTCTCGATCCGCTCCAACGCACACAGATTTTCCAGTTGTAAAGAACTGAAACCAGGCAGCAGAGACATTTGGTTCAGCGACTTTAACTGGCATGGCTTATCCATGAATTCGTTCATGGCTTTTGGTGTTTGTTGCTTATGGAGTTAGCAGGCAGACAGTTGACAAATGCCACGCTTTCGATAGCGCAAGGTTGAGCCACTTCTTTTTTTAACACCTTCGAACTGTTGGGAGTCGCATTAGGCGAGTAGTCGCTGCAAAAGCGAATGACTCTGCACACTTTTGATCTCCAATTGGTCACGAAACGCACATACGATGGTCAGTGTGATCTCTTGCCTTTCAAGTCTCATTGCAATACATTCAATCAAGCACATTCTCTGCGCTATTTCTGTCTACAATACTGGTCAAGAGTGGAGGTTATCCGTAGATCCTGCAGTGAGATGCCGAAATGACGTTTTTGGTCTCTGTTCTCTGTCGAATGGGCTTGCAGCTCCATGATATTGATGCCGTCGCTTCCACAAGAACGGTCAAGCAAGCTCAACAAGCGCGATCGTTGGTTCACTACGATTACAAACAGCACCGTAGCGCTAATCGCCTTGCTGTTGTGACTGGATGAACTTGTACACAACGTCCTGGATGTGAATTTGACTCTTGCACGGCTGCTGCGACTCGGTCCTGATCTGAGCCAAACGCAGCAAGAGCTGCATGAACGCAGTGAGATGCTTGAGCTTGGTCTCCTTGCGCGAGATCAGCTTCGTCGCAAGCGTAGGACCTAACGCGACATTCTCCACGATGCGCGTACAGAACTGACATCGCTGTACGTAGTGAGCGAAGGCGTGATTGTACACGTCTACGCTGAGCTCAATGTACTCGGAATACCGCCGAGTGACGCGGAAATCGGGCGATCGGTCTGCCGTCGTGACAGACAGAAATGCCGTAGAAGACAGACGACAGAAAGAAGATTGCGCTCCCGCCTGATACAAGTAGACGTCCATAATGTATACAGTCCTGCCGTTCAGTTCGCCGACAGCAGATACGTCAATTCTCTCTATGCGTTCGAGTGCAGGGCTAGTGCGGTCGCCTCGCGATGTGTTGATGGTTGGCAGAAGTGGCGCTTGGTTGAGCGTCTGAAGTTGGCAGCGTTTGCCTTCTGGCGCTTGCTTCGTATCTGGTCGCATTGTTTTTCTTTACTGAGGAGGTCCAAGTGAATTGGCGAATGAGAGCACTAGTGTGCACCTGTATCCGTGTGATGGGCTTCCTTCCGAAGTAATCACAATGTTTTGACGCGACAGTTGCTTTCCATAGATAGAAACCTTTAATGTTCGCTGCTTACTCCTTGATTGCTCCACTCAGTGACGAAGCGCAATCCACTTTTACTCGCCTACCAATGGACAAATGACGCTTTATATCTCTGCGCTTTAATTCGCAGTTATCATGATTGTTGATTGCGCAAATTGACCTTCTAAGATCCACTTCACTTCCATTATTCGCCCTCCTATTCTTGGTTGTCTTCTTGGCTTGGCTGGATGAACTTGTATACGATGCTGGGGATCTGGAGCTGGCCTTGGCACGGCTGGTACCAGTTGGATGGCACTCCAGTCGGCAGAGCCAAACGGAGCAGCATCTGCATGAACGCAGTGAGGTGCTTGAGCTTGGTTTCTCGATTGGAGACCACCTTTGCAGTGAGCGATGGGCCGGACGCAGTACTCTGGATAACGTGCTCACAGAATAGGCATCGTTGCCAGTAGTGCCCGCCAAACGCGTGGTTGTAAATTTCTTTGTTGAGCTTGATGAACTCAGAATACCGACGCGAGATGCGGAGATCAGGCTTCCGGTTAGTCACTTGGTTGGTCATTAAAGGCTGCTGGATGACTGGCATACGCACAGTCGCTTCACAGATGTAGATGTCCATGACGTACACAGTCTTGCCGTCTCGCTCTGCGATTTCGCGGACCTCAATGGCTTCTATACGTTGCAGCATGCGCACGCTTTCCCCACGTTGCGAGCCAATGTTGGGCAGCAATGGCACTCGACTGAGCGTCTGCAGTGAACGTTGTCGGGCTTTGGGCTGCATTCTCCAAAAGGGCGATTGGCGAATGGCGAGCGTTCATATTGTATCCAATTGCGTGTAGACTATAGAGAGAGTAAACAAATTAAGCTTGATTATTAGTTGGTCGCTCTGGCCAATCGCGCGTGTTCTGGATCATGTCCTACCTGCGCAAACCGTGTTCTCTTCTTCTTGGCTTTGCAATCCAAGCGACGCTTCAAGCACCGTCACTCTCGCTACTGCAGTACATAAGTTAAATGTCCTATATTTCGTACTGCACTCACTCGCGGAGCAGGAGACCCCATGATGCTGTCTGGTTGAACCACCTCCTTCATCACTCTTCTTCCGGGTGTTTGAAGATAAACTGGTTGAGAAGGCGCGGGATCTTGAGCTGCGCATCGCAGTCGCTTGAGTAGTATGATGTGGACACCAGCGACAGCAGCTGCTGCATGAACACAGTGAGGTGCTTAGCGCGGCGTCCCTGGCTGGAGATCCATTTCCTGCGCAAAGTCGGCTGCGATTTGCCCAGAACAACAAACTGCACAATGCTGTCGCAGAACTGGCACCGGTCGGTCTCGTGGCTGCCGACGGCTTGCTTGTACACTGCGCTGCGCAGCCGCATGAAGTCGGAAAAGCGTCTTGCGACGCGCAGATCAGGCCGCCGGTCGTCTGATGGAGAGCCCTTGGCCTTGCGCTGGCTCACAGGAACATGGCGGCGAAAGTAGATGTCCATCGTGAAAAAGCTTCTGCCGTTAAACTGCACAGGCTGGCGGACCTCGATGACCTTGACGCTATCAAGCAGGTGTTCGACGTCCTCATCTTGCGTGGTCGTGGGCAGCACACTGGCGCTCCTGAGCGTCTGCAGCTGGCTGCTGCTGCTTTCTGGAGATGTCATAAGAGTGGGCTTGGAAGGATGTGCTTGATCCGAAGAAGCTTACGAACTGACAAAAGGGGGAAAGCTAACAACGACAGCCGAGTGGATCGTCTGTCCCACGTGCGTCCACTCATCCAAACAGCAGATTGGATGACCAAGAAGAACACAAAGCCACCAAGCAGCAAGCACCGGATTCCCTGTTCACTTGCGCTGCTGTGCGCTCACAGATTCTGACGTGTGTTGTTCCTGCATCTCCTATTGACCACGAGATCGCTGTCGTCAGAGGCACCACGCACACAAAGGCTTCAAATACCTTCACTCTTGGCCCATGCGCGACATGAAGATGGATTCTCATTGCTTGTGTCACTCTCTCTTTTGCACTTTGGCTTCACTTGCTTGCTCCAAAGGCAGCAAACGACGCCAACATGGCGCAATCAAGCGCGATTCCTTACTGATTGCGCTCCAAGTCCATCTCCAGTGTTTGATCTGTGCTCATGAAGCAATGGAATGCATGAAAACGACATCGATTCTATAAATACTGAATCTCACGAATGGCTCAGAATGGCGTCTGGTCTGTGAGAAGGAACTCGTACACAAGCCGAGGGATCTTGGTCTGTCCGCGGCAGTTCTCGATCTCCGTAGGCGGCATGTCGGAAGGCAGCGACAGGTCCAGTACGAGCCGCACGAACGTCGTGAGACTCGTGACTTTTTGTTCCTGGCTCATGGCCCACTTGGCACGCGTGGTTGGCTGTGAGTTCGGATCGACCTGCATGAACTGCACGACCTTTTCGCAGAACTGACAGCGCTTCCAGTAGTGGCCGTCCACTGCGTGCTTCCACACGACGCGCCGCAACTTGATGAAGTCCGAGTAGCGCCTCGTGGTGCTGATGTCCGGCGCACGCTCTTCGGCTGCAGGATCAATGGGCAGACGGGCGTTGACCGGAGCTCTTGTGACCGAACGTCGCAGGTAAACGTCGATCGTGTACGCGCTTCGGTCGCCCGATGTCGCAGGCTTGACTTCAATGTGCTCGATCCGGTCGAGCGCTCGCACCCACTCGCCTCGCGTCGAGCCCTTGGTGGGCGCCAGCGCCATGCGCTTAAGCGTCCGCAGACTGCGGCGGCTTGGACGCGGAGGCAGATTGAGCGCGCTACTGGGGACGGGAGGCAACATCGCTTGAGCTGAGACTGCTTTAGTCTGATGCGCAGGGCATGAACGATTAGCGAATGACTGTTAGTCTCAGATGACACTCTGATGGCCAGGTGACTGATGAACCCGTGTCAGCCAAAGACCCGTGGGAGTAATCATGATGAGTGGACCCAAAATTGCCCACTCATCACAATTACAAGGGTGAACTGCTCATGCTGACGTTGCGCGTGTCAAGTGCTTCAGTTCAAACGGGAAGGCAAAGAGCTATGTTGTCAATCAAGCGACGGCGGATATGGCTGAGGCAGGCGGCAGCTACGTATGCAGACAGGAGAGCTTTGTGTTTGTGCTTCCATGGGAGAAGAGAGAGAGAGAGCCAGGAGAGGGAGAGAGGACGAAGACCAGGCTATGCAGCTGTGTTTGCGTCAGCGATAACGATTTGAGCGGTATACCGGTACAAGTAGTCAGAACAATACCGGTAAATTATACTACAGTAGAACGTATGTACTAGAACTTCTAATACTAGTCTGGAAGGAATGAAGAGTAGTGCTTTGACTTAATATAATGCAGTCGGAAGTGTAAACTAAATAGTATCCAGGCTATAGTGTAGGAGAAAGAACGAATTCGCACAGCAGTCGAACGATGGTGGTCTGGGCAGCGCAGGATGGACAAGGAGGATAATCGGATGCCAGCGATACCACCTGGCTCAGGAACGTCGTCAGCATCTCAGCTTGCTTGGCGCGACTTGAAAACCATCTTGCGCTCGCTGTGGGCTGAGAAGAACCAAGTGCAACGTAGCGGATAAACCCTTGGCAAAAATGGCACCGTTGAGAACTGTGGGTCCCGTACGCTTTTTTGTACACTTCACTGCGAATCTGCGTGAACTCAGAGTAAGTTCTTGCGACGCGGATATCAGGTGTTCGGTCAGCGATGCAGTCGAGGTTGCGACTTAAGCGGCCTCCGAGACCACGAGTGACGGAGCGGCGAAAGTATACATCGATCATGAAGCTTTGCTCGCCTCCAGATGGCTGGCATGGGTTGATCTCGATAGTTTGAATGCGGTCCAGCTTGTGCATCCATTCGCCACGCTGTGAGCCCATCGAAGGCAGCATCGACACACGCTTGAGCATTTGGAGCTGACTGCCGCTTGAACAAACTGTCGGACGACACATGATGCTTGTTTGGGTGACAAACCAATAGGTGAATGTGAGACACTGATCTTTGGCTCACTGCGCTTGAGTGGGAATTCAAAAGTGATTTCATCTGCTTCGTATCGGATTGAGGGACAGCAAAGCCACTCGAAAATGCCCGCTGAACCGTAAACACACGATTGGATGACTTGAGAAAATCCTGTCAATAGCCACTCAAATTGAATCACAGTTGATCTGATTATGTATTCCTGGGACCAACCGACAAACGACTGTCGAATGGTATAAAAGCACACATACAATTCAGGGAATGCAACTTGAACTCCCTTTGCCCATATCGCACTAGTGTCGCCAAGTGTGAGCACGTCAATAACTTTTGGAACTTAGTAACAGTAGTCTTGGTGCTCAAGCGCGTTCAATATCAAGGGTCCCACTATTACGTACGCGAGTGGTGGTCATCCATTCTGCTGATGGGATGACCATATGCTGTCTGCGAATGTTTGCGCAAAATGACTTGAGGGAGACAAGACTTTCTTTATAGCTGTGTGAGTACAGTACTGTACCATGGACAGCGACCGAGGATGCAAACGAAGACTGAATTGCCTTCTCTTCGGCACTTTCCACGAGGAGCCTCACGTCATTTAGTTTTAATTTACGACGTGAGTTTTCATACCATGAAGAGTGTTGCTCGCTGAAGAGATGGTGTGGTTCGTCCACATGGCAAGCTGGTGCTTCGCTCGTGGGTTGTCCAATCATGTGATTAGATGCACCAAAACCTGTGACTCTTGGAAGTGACATACGAGCGCACCGGCACAACAATCTGAATTCTTTTCTGACTTTTTGCACATCACGAAACTATCTGCCCAAAGGAGAGTTCCCCACCTCTCCAATTCACTATGCTGTTTGTTATATCATCATTTATTCCAGCACAAATAATCCACAATGGATGATAAAATAAAAGTTGCAATTCTTACGAGATTGAACAAACACACTTATACATATACCTCCCTAAATGCAGGTGAGTGCGACGTCACGAATGGGCGTTTGCGGCTCTTGTGGCCGCAGCAAGAACTCGCAGAGAAGGTGAGGAATGTTGCTCTGTCCGTTGCAGAGATCCACCGCGTACGGCGGTGACGCCGACGACAGTACAAGCGCTAGCGTCTCTCGCAAGAACGTTGTGAGGCGCCGCGTCAGCGCGGCTTTGCTGGAGATAATCTTGACACCAAGCGTCGGCTGGCACCCTCCTAGAGCCACGAACTGCACCACGCGTTCGCAGAATGCGCAACGATGTCTGTAGTGGCTGTTGAACGCGTGCTTGTACACAGCGCCACGTAGGTCCATGAACTCGGAGTATCGCTTTTCAATGCGCAGATCGGGTTTACGGCTCGGAGAGGACGTGACAGCGAATGAATCAGCCGACGGTTGGGGCAGAAACGATCTATACGAAGCGGCTCTAGAGCGTTCTCGTCGGAGATAGACGTCAATGACGAAGAAATTCTTGCCATCGTGCCGTACGACTTGGTCGATTTCGATGCTCTCAATGCGCTCGAGTTCGAGCATCCAGGCGCCACGTTGCGATCCCCTCGTGGGAATCAGAGGCACTGCCTTGAGCCCTTGGAGCTGGTTCATGGTGCCGTCCGAGTCGACGCGGACGAACATGCTTGGCTTGCGAAAGATTCGAGAATGACGATAAGAAAACCTTTTATTGGGGATGCGTGTAGAGCGACTGCACGCATGCGCATATGGAGAGGGGCACGAATCCTTCTTTCTTTATGATGGGTTTCCTT
Organism: Elongisporangium prolatum; assembly: GCA_023335875.1. Classification (NCBI taxonomy): domain Eukaryota; phylum Oomycota; class Peronosporomycetes; order Pythiales; family Pythiaceae; genus Elongisporangium; species Elongisporangium prolatum. Next base: position 3,570 of record JAADVW010000732.1, on the reverse strand, counting down.
CGCTCGGCTTCCCTCGATCGATCCACCATAAGTGTTTTTGCTATATTTATCAAAACGATTGGGTAAATGCGAGGCAATCTTGCCTTTGTTTACCAAAGGCACACACTGCATTTGAGTGCGATCGCCTGCATTTTGGCCTTTGGAAACTGGAAATGGCAGCTGCCCGGGCGAGAGAAACGGGTACACGGCCAATCTTCAAGTGCCCATCATCCTCAGCATCATCTTCCTTCGTGGTGCACAAATGCGCACGAACGTGGGAATCGACGCCGCCGCCAGGTTGAACGTGAATAAAGTCAAGCGCAGCTTTGCTTTTGCGAGCTCTATGTACCGGTACCGAGCCGTTTTCTATTGTTCGCCCTGAAAGCGGCACCGCGTTTAAAAGTTCAACGTACAGTACGCTACGTAGCGTACAAAGCGTGTGATTGACGAAGAGTGTTGCATCGAGCCCCAATACCACTTCCCCACTACCGTTACCATCATTTCCTGGCAGGAAAATTTCCTGTACATATAGAATTGTTGCGTTTCATTTCACCTCTTGATCAATCACTCTGGAAGAATCGGATCCAGCCAGCACGCGTCTATGTGTTTATGGCGCAAATGGACTCATGAGTTTCCATTTGAAAGGATTCATGGGTCTTCAAGCTTCAGATGGCGTCTGTTGGATCCTGTCGATAGCCATTCGTCGACTCCACCCGTTCGGTCATCCAATCAGCCAAATGGATGTCCATTTGCTGTGCTGCATTTTGAAATCATCCAATCACTGGATTAGATGCGGCAAGACACCGTTTCGTCTTTGTCCAGACAACAAGGCGTGCCGCAAGGTTCCTGTCGTCATTTTCACTTCTCTCGACTCTCCAGCACTCGGGTTGATTCAGTTTCCACATTCAAGCATGTTTGTCCGAATCGACTCGTGCGGGACTATCAATCAGCTTCAAGAACTCAAGCCGCTGACTTTGGTGCCCACGATACAGAGCGACTCACAAGATGACTGCGTCTTCGAGCTTGAACGCATCGAGGGAATTAATATCGGTCAAATTTTTCGTCGAGCTGGCAAGGATTTCTTCGTTATAGACGTTTATCTTCGAGACCCAGTTCCTCGCGCTACTTCATGCGCGAACAGGTCGAATTTGCCTCCGCCATCCGCCGATTCGTTTTCGATCGCGCTAAAATCCGACCGCAAGCCTGATATCACCATTGAAAAGCGCTACAACGAGTTCACGGACTTGCGTGGAGCCGTGTATAAACATGCCTTCGAGGGACACGAAACGCGTCGTTGCGCATTCTGCGAGCGCGTAGTTCAATTCATCGCAATCTGTAAATCACAACCAACAACAGGCGCCAAGCTCTTGTCGAGCAAAGCCTCTTTGGCGAAGAGACTTACGACCTTCATGCGTGAGACACTAGCGCTGGTAATGACTGTGCCATCGACCTGTGGCCGCTGCGCCGGACAGAAAGAAATCCCTCGCACTCTCTGCGAGTTCCTTCTGCCGTCTCAACGACTTCAAGAGCCTCAAGAACCTCAACAGTCTGAGAAACCACAAGAGCCCATTGAAGATGTGACAATTAGTTGCAACTCCTGTGAACTGTAGTGACGTAGAAATGTATTGTTCGTGTGAATATACAGTAGTAAATTGGTCGTAATCTCTGCGTGTTTCCTTGTCATGAGCCAGTTCTCACCCACCCAATTTGTTCTTTTGCACATGCGTCTTTGTTGCCCAATACTCGGAATATCGCACAAATCACACAACTCTTTTTGTAGACACGCTTCTGATAAATCACTTCATTTTCTACACGACTCACATTAAACACAGCTATTCTCTGTATCGACCTATTTAGATGTTATAAACGACTTGGTTCATAATGGTTGCGTCCCCATGATGAAGTCGTGTACGAGGCGTGGGATGGTCGTCTGGCCCTGGCAGGTCTCCATGTCGCTCGTGGCCAGACAGTTGAGTGTGAGTGTGAAGATGTCGCGCGTGAAGATCGTGAGCAATCGCCTGATCTTGTCAGCGCTGGAGCTCCACTTGGTAAACAGCGTTGGCTGCGCACAGCTTGTGGCGACGTACCGAATGATATCGTGGCAGAACTGGCAGGCTTTCTCTGGGTGACCTTGGTAGGCGTTGTTGTAAAGCGCACTGCGCAGCTCGTTGAACTCAGAGAAGCGTCGCTCTGTGCGAACATCAGGCTTGCGGTCTGCCGTGGTCACGCTGGACTGATCGCCTCTCTTTCGGCGGTTGGTTGGGATTCGACTGTTGGATTGGCGAAAGTAGATATCCAGCACATAGTACCGGACGCCGTCGCGTTTGATATTGTCGTGGATCTCGATCGTGTCGATGCGGTCGAATTGGAGCATCCATTCGCCACGCTGCGAGTCGCGGTCAGGCACGAGCAACACGCGGTTCAGCGCCTTCAAGTGGCAGTGGGTTTGGCAGCCACCATTGCATTGCAAGAAGTTGGCATCGAGGTTGGGCAATAGCACTTGCATCGTTCCGGTACAAACGTGATTGAAGCAAGGAGGAGGGGCGTCGTGATGAGCTGGCTAATTAAATACTGAAGCACGAAGTCCAGTCCTTACTCCGCTCTTTGTCGCGTACCTTTGTGTTGCCTCAAGGCTGATTCAGTGCATACAGTACGCCACCAAGCTGGCTGTAACTTCCCCATTACATAGAGTTCGAAAACTTGCGCGTGATTCGTCCAATCACTATGTTTGACGCCCGTTTGCCATGGCACCGGTTAGGTTAGATACCGCGATTGATTGGCTCGAAGGCGGACCGGCAGAGACCAGTGCGGACTCTTCCAATCGACACGAATGATGAATCCGGCGGCGGCCGCATCTGATTGGACTTGAGACAACTGATAAGGCCTTGAGCATGACCACGTCGCATGCGAACGTAAACCAGCCATCAGTACCAATGAGACAGACACCTGTACCATGCGATAAAGGAACAGTCTACCTCTAATTCCCCTTTATAAACGATATTATCATATTTGAAGGGGTTTTACATCTCAGTTCTTTGTATATGTCCACGTCTATGTGATACTTGCCTTTGCTAAATCCCTCTTTAAATCGATACAGATCAGGTGTTGCCCCCTACTGTACTGGTACAGTATGGTATTGATATTTCGTCCGTGCAGATATTTTCGGAAGCTAATAATCTAATGCGTCTGCTACTGTACTACCACTTTGTGTCAATTGCGGTACTACTTGCTGGTCATGCACGAACAGCCCATTTCGCACGCGTCCCAGGAAATCAACAAGTGAGCACTCGCGATGGAAAGCTCTGCTACTACTTACAGTCCCCATGCTATCGTCCAAATCCAAGATTTGATGGACAAGGAGCACGGCCAAGTCATCCAAGAAGCAAGATCAATCTGCTCGCTCGAAATTCAATGGGTTTCTCTCGCATCATGTCTCTGTTGGTTTCTCTCTAGTTGACTTGCCTGTAAGCGACGTCACTGCCTCATTGATGAGCCAGTTCACGACGTTCCTCCTTGAGGACTCCAGGATCCACTACCAGACGTCCATGAACTACCTGAGCAGCGTAAGACGCCAGATCGAGGAGTCCTCAG
>JAADVW010000731.1:0-16791 GCA_023335875.1 Elongisporangium prolatum | reverse complement strand
GTGAGGTATTGGCTTATATTAATTAGTTGAGATTGTTAACCCACTGGTTCTCCACCCCTTAGGGCCAGTTGGAAAAAACTATACCACAAGTGACGCCCCGGTGCGGTCAGTTTCTCAAGGAACTTAACCCACCTCATCACAGTGGCATCAGCAAGTGCCAGTACAAGAGCAATCACACCAACTACTCATATGCATGGGTGGATCATTTGAAGGTGCTCAAGCGAATTAGAGCGTCGTCGAAAAGGAGGTTTTTCCGATCGTGACGTCCTGTGATAAGCTGTATTATATCGTGTTGGGACCGCATGGGTTTAAAATATTGTGATCACCACAATCTGATCCATATATTTGTTCCTACGGCTGAGACAAAAAGCATGTGCATGGCATATTACTTCCGGTGGCCAATGTGACTCACCGAGTATCGCTACAGCATCGAGTACATCGAGGGTGTCCAGAACGTGTGGGCCGACATGGTGTCGCGGCGGGCAGCCAGAGACTCCAGCACCATATCCGAGATGCGTCGTGACAAGCCAGGAGTTGGTTTGTGCCGGAAGAGACCCACAAGCGCTCCTGTCGAAATGAATCTTCTCCAGCGAGAAACCAGCCCAACACTCAGTGGTGAAGAAGTATCTGAAATTTGGAGTTCATTTACGCCACTGGAAGCACCTGCCATGAACCAAAAAAAAACCATGACATTTACAATAGGTACTCCAGTTCGTACCGCACGAACACCGTCGGGATCCGCTGTATATCGTGCCAACCGTGGATGATGTAGCTGCAGCAAAGGAGAACGCGAGGACGCAAGGTAACTACGCGGTTGTCAAGCGAGCAAACAACGACCAGAGTGAAAGAGTCAGTGAATAGTTAGAACCCGACCAAACTCCATGAAGTTCAAATCCGGTCCCATATTAAAATATGTGTTAAACTTTTGTATGTTTTAAAGTGTCGATGTTTTTAAATGAGATGACTGAGAAAGACACTGTTTCAGGTAAAAAACAACTGCATTTTTGGATTCCTCACCAAAAAACGAAGCAGATACACTCACTTAATTTTTTTTGTCTTTTTGCCAAAAATTTGTGTGTCTCGCGGATCAGTCGAGCGCTCGGCCCACAAAGCTCATCTTGGACTGTTTAATGGCTTAAACGATAGCTAAAAGATCATAGATTCAACTAGTATACTTGGATTGGAAATCGTACTTTGGTTGTTAAGTCTTTTTGTTTTCCGTAGTCTCATCTTTGCCACTCTCATCGATAGTTGGTCCACTCGTCGACATACTGTACAGTATTGTTCTTTAACTTTTACTTAACTGAAATGTTCGCATCAGATCTGACATCCCAGTCAGATGTTGATGTCGTCAGCCTCGAATAGTGGCCTCTCCTAATGGACCCGTTGGCGCGTCATTTCTGACCTTGAAGCGCTGCGCATGACTCTACGACATCGCGTGGTCGAATGGGCCAAGCGCTTTGGCCACGGAGCGCTTGCTGCCTGTGCGTCGCGGATTTGTGTTCGAGTGTTTGGGAGTTGGGCTAATGCCTCGTGATGGCTGCGTGTAGTGACTGGGAGCGGCTTAGCGCTGACGGATCCAGCGCTGCGCCAGGTCTTCTGGAGGTTCGTCCTAGGTCCGTTCCGGGCCCAAGCTGTCTACTGACGCTTTCTCTGCACGCAGGAGTGCCAAGATCGTGTTCATCTGGTCGCTGGTGCTGGTCGTGCTGTTGTTTTGCGTTCTGCTGCCTCTCGAGTGGATCGCGTCGCTGTTTCTATCGGCCGAGACGATCGACTCGACACTGCGCGCCTTCCGCTACGGAGCCAGCACCTTTGTGCCCTTCATGCTCGTCACGCTCTGTCGCTATTTCGACGTCAACATGTTTGAAAGCGCCTTCTTCGCGGGTCTCGCCAGACGCGACGCGCAGCTGGCGGAACTGATTCAACAGGTCAAGTTGTCCATTATGTCCAGACACTGCGACGCATTCCCATTGACAATCTGCCTTTGTATCTACAGAAAGAGGCTGTGTACTGGGACTGGGAATACGTGCAGCATCTACTGACGTTCACACTGCGTCAAGCTGCCTTCGCCTTGGTGGCATTCCTGGCCTCGCCCCTCTTCGGAGTCGTCATCCCTCTTCTTCGCTTCGGTTATCGGTACGTTGCTACAGGTTTTGGCTTTTGATCCAGGCTCTAACCTCAAGTTCTCTGTATCAAGCATCCGCCACATGGAGTCGGTGTTCTGGGTGCCAGTGTTCCTGGCCTTCTGTCTGCCCTCGACTCGCGTGACTGCGCTCCAGATCGTTCATCTGTGGACCGATTCCCGTGCGATCGTGCGGGAGCTCTTCGACCCGATCATCGCGCGGCTCAAGTCGGCTCACAAAGCTAATACAGTCGATCCGGATGCCAACGTCAAGAAGCGAATGCAGTCCGAGTGGCATCACGGCCGCAGTGATGCCGCACGTTTGGGCTTCGCTATGGTCTTCGGCTATCTGCTGCAGGTCCCGTTCCTTGGTCCGTTCACGTGGTTCCTGGGCTTTGTGGCCGCTGGGCTCTTCGCGCCCGAGCTGATTGCCATGCACGCCTTCACATTGGAGAGCAAGAGGAACGACTGAGGAAGGTGAAAACAATTGAAATTGACCACTGTCTACTGGTTCCGAGGCGTCTTCTGCTTCTTCTTGTCCTTATCTCCTGATGGCTTGGGCGCGAAGAGCGAGAACACCCGCGGAGGGTCCATCTCGAGCTGGCGCTTGGCCATATACGCCTTGACTGACTGCATGGCGCCGTCCATCATGCGGTCCGTTTGGCTCGTACGTGTAGAAGTATTAGAAGCACTGGTTTCGTATTTGAGCACTATTGGATCACGCGCTGCGAGAGCATCAGTGGCGCTGGCAGCTCCTTTGACTGGATTCCCCAGAGCTTGTAGGTTACGTTCGAAGAAGGCCGGCACCATAGGCAGACACTGCTGTGAGTGCTCAAACTCTTGGATGAACGGACGAGTCCACTTCGATAGCGAACGCACGTGGGCTTGCATGCGATGACGAGAGTCTAGGAGCAGGATCATGCCGTAGTCCTGTCGGTGCCGAATACATCGACCTAGCGCCTGGTTGAGAGCGCGGAAGGCCTGCAACTGGTACCAACAATGGCCATTCACAATCTTCCGATCCACGCGGCTTTTTTCGTCTTGATATTTTCGCTTGAGCTCGATCTGCAGCTCCCGCATGTTTGGGTACGGAATGCCCACGACCAGGACAGCGCGAGCGTTCGCGTTGGAAAAGTCGATACCTTCGCTCACTTTTCCACGATATACGGCCAAGAAAATGGCGCCAGTGAGCATAGGACTTCCATTCTCGGCCTCGACCATCGCCTTGGAATCTCCAGCAGTCGCGGCGGCACTATGCAAGATCACGAGACGGTACTGCTCCAGCAATGCGTCAAACTCTTTGCCAGTCTGCCGAGGCTCTTGGAACACAGTCTTGAGCGCGTTGATCTTGGCCCAGACGCCTGTTTCCTGCCAGCGTGTGGCCAATTTGTCCATGAGGTGGTAGGACGGGAAAAACATGAGGATTCCGCCTGGCACCACATGCGTGTACTGCAGCAGCAGTTCACCCAGCGAGTCTTGGTACCGGAACTCCTGCTGGTTTTTGTATGTGGACATGAGATCCACGCCACCAGGACCATTCATCACAGCTCCAATGAGCACCTGACGCCGCATGTCGACGACATGATTGGCCTCCAGACGAATGGGGAAATCGGTGCCGAGTTCGCCAGCGAATGAATCCATGGGACTCAGTGTTCCTGAAGTGAGAACGACGCTACGAGCCTGCTTGACAAGATCGGCAAACGCCACAGCCGCATTCAGGCACCAGAGACACATCTTGTATTCCCATCCGTCGTTCCCAGGCTGCGAATACGACGAGCGGAAGCGCTGACTGCTGTCGTTTCGGCGGGATCGAGACTTGATCATGAGCAACTTGTAGTCATCCAGGTACTTGAATTCATCGCAGAACATGTAGTTGACGATCGTAAGAATAGACTGCATGGTGCTCAGCGCCATGTTCCCTAGCAGAGGTCGGTTGCCTCTGGGTCGATCATTGGCTTGCGACGATCCGCCTTCCCCTTCGTTATCGTCAATACCATTGCTGGAGCCTATGGCGCGCTGCTCCTTCTCGTACTCGACCACTGCACTGACCGCACGTTTGACCTCTTCCAGTGATTCCGGTGTCAGGCCTGCGAATTCAGCTAGCATAGCCACAGCATCTGCACCGGTCCAAATCTTGCTCTCCTCTTCAAAGCCTGTGGGTCGGAGCAGTGTTTTGGAGACATCTTCAATGGACTTCATCCACCGTTGCAGTCCATTGAGGATCTTGAGCAATCCGTTGTAGTATGGTGGACGATTTCCATACTTGATGACGTTTGCAAACGCATTAATGGTCGCGCCCAGCAGGTCCGCCGTAAGCTCAAGACTGGCGCTTGAGCGGCATGTGTCTTCGACATTGTGGGCCTCATCCAGGATCACGATGGCATTCTTCAGCGAAATGCTGACAGATCGACGGATGGACGGATCCAGCATGTAATTGTATGGACAGAACACGATATTGGCGTTTTCCAGTGCATCGCGCGTGTGGAAGAAAGCGCACTCGCGGTGCTTCTTGCCCAGTGCTGTGATCTCTTCGATGTCCCAAACTGGCGGGGCCACGCGACGCAGATCGTTCACGCGCTTGCGCTTCTTGAAGAACGTGCACTTGTCTTCATCCAGCAGCGCCGCACACTTGTCATCGACCTCGGCTGGCTTGCGATTGGCCTTTGCGTTGACACACATCTTGGCTTTGGACGCCAGCACGCAGGTCTTGAGGCTTTCATTCGAACCCGCCCCGCTAGCCGAGAGGTAGGACACGGGGCAGTTGCGCAGCTCCTCGACTACCTGCGTCAACTGTGAGTGTGTCCGCGAGCAGAAGTAGATCACAGGCGCACGCGGACCGTCCTCTTTCGGAAGCGAAGCATCTGAAGGCGTCAAATGGAAATCGTTAAGGCTTACCCCAGCGCCGATGGCGTCCACTTCCGCTCGTTGGAACGACGGTACACGTCGTTTGGCTGGAGTTTCAGTCTCTGCTGTTCGTCGTTTGTCCTCCATGGAGATCCATCCGTCTCCGGGTAGTTCTGTACGCTGGTTAAAGCGGAACTGGTCGAACGAAGGCTGCGTGGAGGCAAAGTCGTCGGCATCCCCGCCATTGTATTCGCTCTTGATTGAGCTTCTTGACGACGCTCGCACTGCTGCAGCGATTGCAGCCTTCTCCTGCATTTCTTTGTCGGCAGCACGCTTGGCAGCCTCTGCCTGGGCCTTGAGCTTGGCCTTCTCCTTGGCTTCGGCCTTCATCTCAATCAAGAGCTGCTTCTGGAACGTCAGCGATGCGCACAGCAAAGCGAGCGTCTTACCGGAACCCGTGGGAGACTCCAATAGCGCGTGCTGGGAAGTCTTGAGCGCTAGCAACACCTTGTTCATCACAGCCAGTTGCGCTGGGAACGGCTTCTTGCCAGCTGGGAACATGACATTGTAGCCCATGATCATCACGCCAGGCTCGGCCTGCGGCTCTGGCGGCGTCTCAATGGAGTTTGGAGATAATACAGGCGCAGGCAATTGATGCTCTGGTACTTCTGGTGTCTGGAGTGGCTCGGGTTTGACATTAGGAAGAAACACTTCGCCCTCCAGCTTGACATAAGAAAGCGGCTCTAGGACCTCCGTTTTCACGTACAGAGGCGGCTCTGGGAGTGGTACAGGCTCAGCCTTCACTTGGTCCATGTACAGCGCTGCAGGCTGCACAGGGCGCTCGGTGGAGCTTGTGAGGTCACCCGCATGCCGCTGCATGACCAGCTTGCAGGTCTGATGGTCTGTGCTCCAATCCCAATTATAGCGCAGCACGAGATGCGGCTAAATCAGTACTCTAATACCGTAAACAACGCGCCTTACAACGCGCCTTACAACGCGCCTTACAACGCGCCTTCTGGCACTCAGATACGGATTTCCCGCCAAAACGAGAGTCAGTAAATACCGGTATCATACTGACGTCCACAATCTGATTACAAAAATGGACTAATGACACAGGTTATATGGACAACAGAGACCTTGGCTGGCTTAGAGGACTTGCTTAGATGACGCTGAGCGCAGGACCACGGTAAGTGGGCTTCTGACCGAAGCGACGCAGATAATACACGCCTCCAGCGATGAGACCAACGCCCAGAATGAGGCCGATGACGAGGATCGGGATGAACGTGTTGAGGATAGTCACGACCGTCTTGTACGAGCTGATGCTCTCATCTTGAATGGTCTGTGACTCGTCCGCCCAGTAGATGGGCACGATGATCTCAGGCTTGAGGTTGGGCCACACAATGTCCGTCATAGCGATCGACGTGTTAAAGGACGAGTACGCCACAGCATAATTGGCTTGCAGACGCTGGCGCGCGTATAGCGTCTTGCCCAGACCAGCTTCAATGCCCACGACCGTCGTGTACTTGTCCGCATACGTGGACTTGAGCGAGCCTGACTCGTACAGGTTGTCGTTCGAGGCCACAACGCCATCCGACATGGTGATCTGCAGGTTGCTGGTGAGCGTCTCGTCGCCGTAGACGAAAACGGGGAAGGACAGGTAGGCCAGGAAGCCGCTGATGAACGCCAACGGCTGCACGCCATCCACAGGGTAACCCGTGCCCATGTCCGCGTTGCTACTCGAAGACGATAGCAGCGAGTTCGAGACGCTGAATTTGTGCAGCAGCACGTCTTTGTACTCGAAGGATTCGTCCAGATTCAGCAGCTCGATCTGCTCGTACGCGTCGTAAAGGTACACGTCGATCTCACTCCGCGAAATGGTCTTCTTAAAGCCCTTGATGCTCACGCCACCAGGCATGATCTGCGTGCCGTCGCTGCCGGACACCTTGCTGCACGTGAGGTTGGACGTCGGGTTGGCGCAGTTGCCGTAGTCAGCGAAGGCCAGGATCTCGGCCAGTGTCGGGTTGCGGCGCGAGTCAAGCGTGGCCCAGGCAGCTGTCTCCGTGTAGCCATTGTACTCTTCGTACACACCGGTGTAATCGGCGTCGTCGCAGCCTGTGCGCTGGGTGTAAGTCATGAGCGTACTGGCATCGGGTGCCGCGGACGAATAGTCCAGTCCGGACGTCTCCAGAGCACCGGGAAGCGGAGCTGCGCACAGACCGAGCGTCGAGCACATGCCGCAGGTCTGCGCGATGAACGCGGCGGCTTCCGTGGCACCGTATTCGGCCGCGTAGATCTCCTGGATGATGGAACACGTGTAATTGTTGTAGGCCACGACGGCCGCGCCCTTGGTGCACTTGTTGCAGTCGGCGTAGATGTCGTAGCACGCGGTACCGGAGCAGCTGGAGCACTTGGTGTTCATGCCGGCCTCGCACACGTTGACGTAGTTGAAGCCCAGACCCAGACCAGCCAGCAGACTCGGGTAGCCCAGCGCCCATTGCGAGATGGTGCGCGTGACGAACAGACCATTGTACTCGAAGCCTGAGAGGTCCATTTCAGCGATGACGGACGGACCACCGACCAGGAAGCTGAGCACGGCGCTGCTATTGCTCACGGTCTTCATGGCCGACGGGTAGAGCGAGTTAAGGCCGTTGATCCAGCGCATCATCTGTTCGCCGTAAGTCGCAATGCTCGTGAGGATCGTAGTGGCGTTCCACTTGGCACCGAACGAGCCGGCGGCCAGCGCATACAGGAACTGCGTCTCGCCGCCGGCCGCCGAAATGATGCTGAGGTAGCCCACGTCGTAGCTCGTGACCTTGTCGCTGTCGGAGCAGCCGCTGCAGCTCATGGACGACTCGTACGTGTGGTAGGTGTACTTCTTGTAGCTCACGCGGTGGTTGTCGTCGAACGAAATGTCGATCTTGATCTCGCGGCGGCGGTAGACGTACGGGCCCACCTCCGTGACCTGCAGCTTGGCGTTGGTCGTGACGTACGCCTCGGCATTGGTGGCGTTGAACATGTAGAACGACAGGTAATCCGGCGCACAGTCGTCACAGTCGCCGTACTTGTCATAGTACTTCTCCTTGGCGGCGTCCGACGCGTCGCACGTGAGCACGCTGTTCTTGACGGCCGACTCCATGATGGCAGGCATGCCGATGCCCCAGAACAGACCGAGCACGACGAAGAAAACGCCGAAGCCGATGAGCAGGAACGCGATCACGCGCGGCGTGCAACGGCGGCGACGGCTTTCCTCCTGCTTGAGCATGGGCGTGCCACTGGGATAAGCAACATGATGAGCACGTTGATATCCACCTGACTAGCTAGCTATAAAGACTGCACGTACTTCTTCTCGTAGTTCTCGAAGTACTGGTCCTTGATGGAGCCCGGCGTGGACATGCGGCGCGAGTTTTCGCCAGCCATTGGTCTCTCGATGTGGAGAAAGAGCGATCAGACCGCTCGCAAAAGCACGACTGAGTGCTCTGCCAACAGCAGGAGCTCTCGGAAGCCAAACGACCCGTTTCTGCAAAGAGAAGCAGTGATCTAGGGCAAGAAACAGGCGGTTGGTTCCACTGCTGCCCGCACGCATGCCCATACTTCGCCACGACGAGTCGACAGCAGGCGACACTGCCGATCAGACAGGATAAGCCCAGTGGAGGCTTTGGCTGCCAACCGACTACGCGTCTCGCTGCCTGTCCTTGGAAGACGAGCAGACAAGATCCAGACGCGTAACACTCGCCAATGGACAACATGGACACCCTTCATTGCTTACTGTACGGGCCGTCGCTTCCTTCCTCCCCCGTCTGCTCTTGGCTGATCCCATGAAGAGAAGAGACGGCACTCACGCAATCGCCATTGGCCGGTTCAAGGATCTCCAATCTGATACAATTACTAAAACCCAGAAACAGTATCTGTGTTTTAAATGGTTTTACCCAATCTGAGCGACAGTATTCGTGGGCTTGGATGATTATTCTGCGGCGGTACACTACCTTTACAGTTACAATCAGATGACGCCGTTGATGGGTGAGTGGCAGGCCACACAAACAACTGGTACAATGTACCGCTGGGTTGGGAGGGGGCATTATTCCCCATGTCATGCGAGCGGGAGTCTTTCATGGGAAATGAAGAATGCGGCAGTTCTCTCCATGGACGCATGTTAAAGCCGCCAGGACGACTTGACAAGTGGCTGGTGGTACACTTCATCAGTGCATCGCTTTGATTGCCCGCACTTTCGCTATGAAAGCAGCAGCAAGAAAACGTGCACTAGTGTTTACGTCAAACATTGTGCCTTGAGACTCGCACCAGAATGACATTTTTGACGCATGAGACCCAGGCAGACGTTGACGAAACAGTGAAGCCATTGCTATGTCTATAGAGTAGGTCACGACCACCGATAGTATTACCACCACCTCAACACAAGACACTCAATGCAAATGGATGGGAAAACAGAACGGTATCGATACATTAAGACGACTAGCTCTCAACTTTCAACACACTTAGACAGCGGCCGCGAGGGAGCCGCGCTTGGAAGCAGCGAGCACGCGGCGGCGCTTGAGGAACCCCATTGCCTGCAGGCCGAGACCGCCCAGCAGACCGACAATGAGCACAGGCACAGCGGCCTTGAGAATGTTACTGATAAGCTTGTACGAGCTGACCTGGCTGCTCGAGATCGTGGCGCTTTCTTCGCCCCAGTACACAGGCGTAATCACCTCCGTGAGCGAGTTGGGCCAAACGACATCCGACATGGATGCCGACGTGTTGAACACCGACTTGGCCACGGCGTAGCTGGCCTGCAGACGCTTGTGCGCTCGCATTGTCTTGCCCGTACCGGCTTCGATGTCAATGACTGTGAAGTATGCACTTCTGTAGTTGTCCAACAGCTTGCCGCCCGAGTACATGCTGGCCTTGCTGGCGACCACGCCGTCGCTCATGGTGATCTGCACGCCCTCGAGAAGCGATTCATCGCCCCAGAGGAACAGCGGGTGCGATGAGTAGGCGTAGAAGCCGTTGACGAATGCCAGCGACTGCACGCCGTTGACTGGGTACCCAATGCCCGTGTTGTTGTTGAAACCTTCCAGATCCAACAGCGTCTCGGAAGGCGAGAAGCGGTGCAGCTTGATGCCGTCATACTTGACCACAGTGTCAGTGCTGTAGAGCGTCAGGTTGGCGTAGCCCTGGCTCAGGTACGTGTTGTCGGCCGTGATCTTGATGTCCGACTTGAAGCCCAGCATGTTAGCTCCCTGTGGCTGCGTGCTAGCTCCGTCATTGCCCCACACGGCGCTGCAGGTCGTGTTGTCTTGCTTGTTGGCGCAGTTGCCGTACGAGGAGAACGCCATGAGCTCCGATAGCGTCGGGTTACGGACCGAGTCCAGCTCGGCCCAGAGAGCCGTCTCTGTGTAGCCGTCGTACTTGGTGTAGTCGCCGATGACAGTGTCGTCATCGCAGCCCGTGTGCTGGATGTACTCGTTAAGCGTGGACGCGTTGGGCGGAGTGATAGAGTAATCGAGGCCAGAGGTCTCAGCCCAACCAGGCAGCGGCGCAGCACACAGGCCAAGTGAGCTGCAAAGCTTGCAGGTTGTAGCAACGAACGAAGCGGCCTCCGTGGCACCGTTCTCGGAAGCGTAGATGCTCTCAATCAGACCACACTCGTAGTCGTTGATGGCCATGATAGCAGCGCCCAGGGTGCACTTCTTACAGTCATTGTAGATCTCGTAGCAAGCACTGCCGGTGCAGCTGGAGCACTTGGCGTTCATGCCACTCTCGCAAACATTCACGTAGTTGGAGCCAAGCGCCAGACCGGCCAGCAGACTCGGGTACCCGTGCGCCCACTGGTCCACAGTGCGCGTGACGAACAGACCGTTGTACTCGAAGCCCGAGAGGTCCAGCGTCGCAATGGCCGTAGGACCAGCGGTCAGGAAGGACAGCACAGCGCTGTTGGCACTCACAGTCTTCATAGCCGAGGGGTAGAGCGAGTTGAGGCCATTCACCCAGCGCATCATCTGGACACCGTATGTACCAATGGCCGTCATGATCTCCGAGGCGTTCCAAGTGGCGCCGAAAGAGCCCAGAGCCAACGAGTACAGGAACTGCGTCTCGCCACCCGCGGCCGCAATGACACTGAAGTAGGCGGCGTCGTAGGCCGTGATCTTGTCCGTGTCCAAGCAGGTGGCGCAACTGAGCGACTGCTCGAATGTGTGGTACGTGTACAACTTGTAGTGGACCAGGGCCGAGTCGTCATCCACCGTCACGTCCATCTTAATCTCGCGGCGTCGGTAGACGTACGGGCCGACTTCCGTGACCTGGAGCTTGGCGTTGTTGGTCAGATGGTCCTCGGCATTGGTGGCGTTGAAGATGTAGAGCGTTATGTAGTAAGGCGTGCAGTCGTGGCAGTCACCGTACGGGTCCATGTACGAGTCCTTGGCGGCGTCGCTGGCGCTGCAAGTGACCACGCCGCTCTTGATCTTCTTGTTAATGGCCTTGGGCAGTCCCACGCCGTAGAACAGCGCGATGGTGACCAGCAGTATGCCCACACCGATCATTGTGCGTGCGATGGCCATGTCAGAGCAGCGGCGCTTTTTGGCCGGCTGATCATCGAACTTGTTGCCCACGGGCGTGCCGACCTTCTCGAAGTGCTCGGCCGCAGTGGGAGATCCTTCCATGTTGCTGGTAGGTAGTCTTGGGCAGAAGCCTGCAAAAGTGGGAATGAACAATTGCGGCTCTCTTGCGGCCGCAATTGCGGCGCAGCGACCCATCCACACCCCAAAGCCACAGACCTGATCAGCTTGGACAGGGTTGCCGTTCATTAGTGGTAAACACCTTTCCACGTTGCGGTGATTGATCAGCCCATCCCCTCCGGGGCATAAACAGCACATTCACTATTTATTATTGAAGGTCAAAACCCAAGTCTGAGCTGTTCAAATGCGGTAAAGTAAATGGTGTAGGTATTGAATCTAACAGGTCTTTCTTTCTGGAAAGACGACGGGACGTTGAAGCGGAAAATGCTGATCCTACTGTAAAACGGAGGCAGACGGGCACCCTAATTTGCCGGACCTCCGCGTGCCTAATGATGCTGCAACTCTCTTCCCCAAGTTCTGCGTGATGGATGAAGTGAGAGACTGGGTTACTAAAGGCAGTGGGATGGATATTGATGGAAGAGAGAGCTTCTTCGGTCATTATTTTAGCTTATGAGCAGCTCTCTGGGTGCAGTTTTCAAACCTCTCGATAGCCTGTGAGCCTGGGCCATGATATTGGCGTCAGTCAGCCATCAAACCGGGGATGAGTGTGTGTTTGTACCTCACAGACGGGCAAGCGTGCCACCATGGCTGGCTAGCGTGACGCGACTGACAGCGGCCGAGTCACTTTGCGCTACCAATCATCGGCTTCCAAGCCTCGGTACGATAGCGATCGTACTGTACTGTACTGTACATAGCGTTGTAATGGGCCAGAACGGAGAGTTCGGGCTTAACTGAGGTCCAAACGTGTGGAGGCATGCCACTCGCGTCGTGTCATCGCCTTGGAACAGCATTCACGGCTGTCTCTCATTGCGCACAAATCATTTCAAAAATCAGGGAGGAACCGCTTCAAGATCTTCCGAAAAGTCAAGTAGTATTTGTTTTTGCAGTTTTTAATCACTCCAACAAAATGAAATGCCTTGCAGTACTTTTTCAATAAAAATTAGATCATTTATAAGAGGTTTGTGCTGTGCGTCTCCTCGCCAGCACTGATGATGATTCAAACTGCAGTTCTTGACATGAATCAGCATCTGAGCTTATCCATCCAACCTGTGGTACAGCTTTGGTCTATTGATACAGTAAGATGGCACTAGTGCGTCAGTCAATACGGATCGTTCCAACTTCCAGAGTCCATGGAAATATCGTCCAACGCAGACTGAAGTTGCCTTTCCCATTTGTTGCCGTATTTCAATTAGGTAGTACACTGGAGCGAAATGCAGTTTCCAAATATTGTTGCTGTAATTACAACTTCGGATCAATCCTACGCATTCACTCCCTTTTCGGTCGCCATCTTGAGACTGCGATGCGTTTTAAAGCCGAAGGCGATGAGGCCAAAGCCAAGCAGTAAGCCTATAATCAGCACTGGGATGCTGGCCTTGAGAATGCGCTGGATAGTGCGATATGAGTCGACCTTTTTCTGGGTGATCGTGGCGCCTTCCTCGCCCCAATACACTGGAGTAATCACTTCCGTCGGTGCGTTGGGCCAGACGACGTCCGACATGGAAGCCGTTGCATTGGACGCGGATTTAGCCATTGCGTAGCTGGCCTGCAGACGCTTGGCAGCGCGCATAGTCTTGCCAGTGCCTGCCTCGACGTCCAGGAACGTACGGTACGTGTCTGCGTAGTAGTCCTTCAGCTGTCCATTTTCGTACAGGTTACCGGAGATGGCCTTAGAGCCATCGCGCAGCGTGATGTCCACCCCCTGCAGCAGAGAATCGTCGCCGTAGAAGTAGAGCGCGTAGGAGACGTAGGCAAGGAAACCAACAGTGTAGCTCATAGAAGCCACGCCATTCACTGGGTTGCCATGGCCCAAGTTCTCGTTCCAGGAACTCAGATTTAGCGTGGTCTCCGGAGCCAGGAATCGATGCAGCGAGATGCCCTTGTACTTGAGCTTTTCATCGGCATTGTAGAGCGTGAAGTTGGTGCGGCTTCTCATGTTGTAGGCGTCATACGTCGGTTGATCCAGGTCGCTCTTGAAGCCTGTCATTCCTGCGCCACCGGGTTTCGTACTCGTGCCGTCGTTGCCTCGCACAGGACTGCAAGTCAAGTTCGCAGTCGGATTGGCACAGTTGCCGTACGAAGTGAACGCTATGAGTTCTTCCAGCGTCGGGTTCCGGCGCGAGTCGAGAGCAGCCCAGAGCGCGGTCTGCGTGTATCCGTCGTATTCGAGGTACTGGCCGATCTCTGTATCGTCGTCGCAACCTGTTCGCTGGGAGTGAGTAAGGGCCATGTTTGCTGGAGGCGCGGTCTTGGAGAAATCCATGCCCGAGGTCTCAGCAGAGCCTGCAACGGGAGCAGCACACAACCCAACTGACTGACAGAGCGAACAAGTTCCAGCGACGAAACTAGCTGCTTCGGCTTCACCGTAGGTAGCTGCATATAGCTGTTGCAACTGTCCGCAGGTAGCGTTGTTGTTCTGCATGACCACAGCTCCCTGTGTGCACAGCTTGCACTGCGCCCAGATGGCCAGGCACTCGTCTCCAGAGCACGAGGCGCACTGTTGGTTCAGGCCGCCCTTCTCACACACGGACACGTAGTTCGATCCAACAGACAGCCCAGCGAGAAGACTCGGCCGTCCAAGCGCCCAGTTCTGGGCCGGCATGGTCTGGAAGACGCCGTTGTACTCGAAACCGGAAAGGTCCAAATCTGCAATCACCGCAGGGCCCGAAAGCAGAAAGCTGAGCACCCTGCTGTTCTCACTCACAGTCTTCAGGGCCCGTGGGTTCATGGAGTTCATGCCGTTCACCCAGCGCATCATCTGCTCGCCGTTCTGTGCAATGGAGCTCAAGATCTCCGACGTGTTCCAGTCCGCAGCGAATGTGCCCTTGGCGAGACGCATGAGGTACCTGGTCTCTCCTCCAACTGCCGCCATCACGCGGAAGTAGCTCGAGTCAAAAGCCGTGATCAGATCGGTCTCGGAGCAGGATTCACAGCTCTCCGAGGGATCGTACGTATGGTACGTGTACTGCTTGTACGTGATCTGGCTGTGATCGTCGTTGAATGTGACATTGAGTCGGATTTGTCGGCGCCGGTACGCGTAGGGTCCGATCTCTTGGAGCTGAAGTTTGGCTCCGTTAGTCAGATGGTCCTCTGCGTTCGTGGCGTTGAACATGTGCAGCCTGTAGTAGTACGGGGTGCAGTCGTCACAGTCGCCGTACATGTCCAGGAACTTTTCCTTCGCGGCGTCACCGTTCGAACAGACCACGACGCCGTCCTTGACCTTCTTGTCGATGATCTTGGGCAAGCCGATGCCGTAGAACAGAGCGATCACGACGCACAGACCACCGGCGACGAAGCAGATCCTGGCGATTGTCAGACGAGAGAGCCATCGCTTGGGCTTTTCTTCGTCCTCGTATTTGGGCGTGATCGCTTTCTCAAAGTTCTCCGAGGCAGCAGACGGAGAGTGCCCCATATGAACAGCCATTGTGGTGATCAAAGCAAGTCCAATTGGTGAATGGCAGCAGGCCAAGACAGCGAGTCAAAGACCAGTCCTGGCGCAGTAACGAGATTACGCTCATTGGCTTGTGGCCGACATCATTGCAGGGGCCAGTAATTGAAAGGCGTTTACTGCCACTGACTGCTGGTCGTAAACGGCTGAGTGACTTCAACTTGGATCGGCCTTGGCTACAAAAATTGGATTAAAAATGCTACGCGGCGACTACCGTGACGGGTAATTGACTGACAATTAAGTCTGGAAGGTAAGAATTAGCCTCTGGACCTTAGCGATAAGATGATTCGGGTGCTCAAGGCGGGGGGCATCATCAAGTGCATCATCGATCACGCAATCGAGTGCATCGGCCAGCTGGCGTTTAAATGCGGCAAGGCTGACGTTTCCCATCATGACGGAGCTGCTGTCACTAAGAGAGTAATCCTCAGACCATCTTGAGAGAAGCAAGCAGCAATTGCAGTGACACAGGAGTCACGAGTATTCGCCATGTTTTAACCTTCGGAGCCTCACTATTGCGATTGGTGGGCAGCAAATACTCAACCACGAGTTTACGCTCCAGCTCAGCCACTTACGTGGTACCTTGGATCGTAATCTGAAGCTCCACCCAAAAACTGTAGATTACAGCTTAAAAATCCACAAGGCATAAGCCATTGCCAAGGGTTCGGTTTGATCTGAAGCAGACCCTTCAGGCCCTGGATTTCTCTCCCGGTCAGAACGGGATCCCACTTGGAGATGTGAAGGAAGCGACAGCTGCAAGTTCAAGTTCAAGTAACTCTGGCGACGCGACACGTCCATCACTACACATCCCCTGACGTTCACCCCTCAAAGACCGGACTTGGGCTGCGGAATTCCTTTGCCACAGAAAGAGAGAGAGCGATGCTGGAACGAACTAGGTTTCGCAGAATCAACATAAATCTTGTTTAACGCCAGAGTCGCCATCTGGCGTGCGGTACGCGGCAATGGGTCCGATCCCACTTAAGCCTTTACTTTTTCTCATCCTCCCTTCTCTTCCTGCTTCGCAGTCTTGGCCAATGGCAAGTGAACTATAGCTCAGTTCAGGAGCTCTGCATCTGATCTCTCTTGATCCAGCAGCGATCGAACTGCGGCCTATGGAGTCTGAATGCATGGCCTTTGACTGCGTGGGAATTCGGAGTGCTATTACCACTGTACTAAATCCTGTAGGACCAACCGAACACATTAGAGCCAGTGATTGTACAGTATTAATACATGTGGGCAGTAGATGCAGTGAGTGCCAGTACTGTAATACTCGTTCACGTTTTGCAATGTCGAGTGCTTGTGGATTGTCCAGGTCATCGCAACTACAGTATTGACAAAGCACATTACATTCCGGTGCAGTCAACTCTGTTTAAATGTACTGTATCTAAACGACTAAATTCGAGGTTGTAGTACAGTAACGCGTTTAAGTTCGAACGCAAAACGAGCGTACTTAACACATGAGATTGACAAAAAGATATTGTTGCATATTACATATGTAGCCATAGCAATGATACTCTAGACCGAGTACTTGGTGGGCGTGGGGCGCGAATCGGCCCAGGCGTGCTTGGCATTGGCCCAGACAGTCACGTTCTCGAACTGCGCGTCGCCCGTGGAGAAGAGCGCGATGCCGTCGGCCTCAGTCACGCTCTCGCACG
>JAADVW010000730.1:0-16816 GCA_023335875.1 Elongisporangium prolatum | reverse complement strand
CTTTATCATCTCTGGCGAGAGTTACGGTGGCATCTACGTTCCTACAACTGCACGTGCGATCGTACAAGGCAATGCAAAGGGCGATGCGCCTGTGATCAATCTCAAGAAGTTTGTAGTCGGCAATGGCGTGAACGAGTACTCAGCACTCTCGCAGCTTCAGTTCGCTTACTATCACGGCATTCTGAGTACAGAGGACTACCAATACGTGCGTAGTAGCTGCTCGGATCTCAAAGAGTTTGAGAGATCGCCCAGCTTTTTCTCGGGCGGTTTGGATCTCCAGTCGGAATGCGGCAAGGCGTCGCTCAAGGTCATGGTCCAGATCCTGACGTCGCACATCAACTTGTACAACGTGGCTGGCACTTGTAACGGCCCTTCGGATGACGGAATGGCGGACATTGTAAAGACGTTGATGCAGGCGCCCAAGGGGTTCCCGCATCCGATCGGCGGCGGAGGAGGCATGTGTCTCGATGAGTCCAGCGTGGAGACCTACTTCAACACGCCTTCAGTGCGCGACGCGTTTCACACCAAGCCAGACATCGATCACTGGAGTGGTAGCGCCATGATCACGCAAATGCTGGAGCTTGTGGATGTCATTCCTGGCGCACAAGAGCTTCAGAACGTCACCATCGACAAGAGCCGACTACTGAACTACACGTCCTCACTGCAGAGCGAAGTCACGCCCATTTGGAAGTTCCTGCTGGCCCACAATATCAGCGGCGTGATCTATCATGGCGACGCCGATATGGTCTGCGACTTCATCGGTGGTCTCTGGGCTGTCGAGTCCCTCAAGCTGCCGCGTAAGGCTGCCCGTGCTCCCTGGTTCGTGGAGCTGGACGGCACGCAGCAGGTCGGAGGCTTCTTGGAGGACTTTGAGGGCCTGTCGTACGTGACTGTGAAGGGTGCGGGGCATCTCGTACCGATGTGGAAGCCTGTGGAAGCCAAGAGGATGCTGGATCTGTTCGTACTCAACTGAGGATATTACAGCAGACATCTGAATGCAGCGAGACCTTGCTGTGCAAACTGATCAGATGCGCCGAGAGAGGATTATTTCCAACACTATTTCGTTAAAACGAGGTCGTAATAATGTGAAAGCGTTCATGCTGAGCTCAAGCATGATCTGTGCTGGAGTTGATGTTGAAGCGCATGCAGGGGCTGTTATTGGAATGTGTCACTGTACCAAGTTTGTGGCTGGAACACGCCAATGAATTTGGGGCGATGGCTGTTGCCAAAGCGGCCAAGGACATGGCGCCGATATTGCGGCGGAACACGAAGCGCATTGTCCATGCGCTTGCGTCCAGTGGCATTGAGACGCAGCTGCATGGACTCGTGCAGACGCTCCCGTCCATACGTTTCCTGGGCTTGGACATCAACACCAACAGCACTGGCTTTGCGGTTCTCAATGAGCAAGGCGCGTGTGTGTCTGCGATTGTTGCTGTCTCTTTCATCTGGCGTCTGATGCTGACGCTGTGTTACAGGCGGCCTGTGTCGATGGGGATCGATCTCGACCTCAACGATTCCTGGTTCGGACGTGCTGGCGATCGCTAACGTGATCACGGAAGAGCTCCGCGATCTGCACCACGAGCACGCAGAGACGCCGTGGCACGTTGGCATTGAAGACTTCATGCGCATGTTTCGCTTTGGCCGAACGCACAACAAGGGGCTTTTCCAACTGGCGCAACTCAATGGGATTGTCTCGTACACGTGCTGGGACCAGTTCTCAAGCAAGCCGCTGCACACGCATCCGACAGCGGCGCGCGCGTTGTTTAACATCGCTGCAACCAAGAACGACAACGTGAAGGAGCAAGTCATGCGCTTTGTGGAGACGCAGGAGTCCAGAGCTACGCAGATGCTGCCGCGGAACCGCAATGGGCGACTGACAGACGCGGCCTTCGATATGACCGATGCTTACGTTGTTGCCGCATTCACACGCTTTCAGCATATCCAGTCTCATCTACAGAGCCAACAAATGCTGTCGACGCAGTTTGGAAGCACATATCTGCAGACACGACCACAAAAGGCCAAACCGACGGTTGAGGAGCTGGCAATAGCCGTCATGGACGAAGAGACGACACAAGCCTATTTGCACCAGCTCTATGGTTTTGCTGTGGAACAATGGATGAAGCATCATGTGCGAGAGTTTCTAGCAACTCACAACTAGACTCAAGTCAGAATGGGAGCAAATGAAATGGTTTCATTCATCAGGGGGTATGATGCTAGCTACTGTAGCGCGTTCGAAGTCGCTTAGTGGAACTCGTGTTCGTTGGTCCAAGCGTCCTCCTTGCTCTCGCGCTCATAATAATCAAATAAACTATCGGCGTCCAAGCCGAGTAGCGGTTTCTCCTTGTGGATCGCCATCGACTCGACGAAGAGCTTGACAAGACTGATGTTGGTGAGCAGCGGAATCGAGAAGTCCACAGCAGTACGACGGATCATGTAGTTGTTCTCGAGCTGGGTACTCTCACTGTTAGGCAGGTTCACCACAAGGTCGATCTTGCCATTCTTGATGTAGTTCAGCACGTTCTCTTCGCTCGATTCGTCCAGAGGGAAGTCCAGCTTGGTCGAGGGGATGTTGTATTTTTGCAAGAACTTGTGCGTCTTTTCGGTCGTGTACAGGTTGTAGCCAAGCTCCGTCATCTTGTGAGCAGCGTGGACAAAGTCCTCCGAGAACTTGTCCTGCATCGACAGCAAAATGTTCTTGTTCGGCAGCTTAAAGTTGGACGAAATCAGAGCCTTGAGGAAAGCTTCGTGCTTGTTCTTGCCGAAGCAAGCAACTTCACCAGTCGAGGCCATTTCCACACCGATCAAAGGATCGGCACCGCCCAGACGCGTGTACGAGAACATTGGGGACTTGATGCCGACAAAGCCCTCAGGACGCTTGGGGCCATAGAGAGGCGGCAGGTTGTCGTTCTCGGTCGAGTGACCAACCATGACTTTCGTGGCAGCGTTGATGAAGTCAGCGCCGACAGTCTTGGACACGAACGGGAACGAGCGCGAAGCGCGAAGGTTGCATTCAATGATGCTAACATCAGCACCCTTGGCGAGGAACTGCGCGTTAAAAGGACCCGAGATGTTCAAAGCCTTAGCAAGCTTGGTCGCACACTGACGGATCTGATCAATGTAGAACGAGCTGGCATCAACAGGAGGCAGAATCAGGGTAGCATCACCACTGTGCACACCGGCGTTCTCGACATGCTCAGAGATAGCAGCCGTGATGACGACGCCATCCTTGGCAACGGCATCAAGTTCAAGTTCGAAGGCACCTTCGACGAACTTGGTAATCACGACAGGGTGTTCCGGGGAGACATCCACAGCCTCGCCAAGCACGCGTTCCAGGTCGGCATCATTGTGAGCAACGTTCATAGCGGCGCCACTGAGAACGTACGAAGGACGAACAAGGCAAGGGTAGCCGACACGCTTAGCGAAGTCGTGAGCGGCCTGGATACTGGTTAGCTCCTTCCACTCAGGCTGACGGATACCGGCTTCATCCATAAGCTGCGAAAACTTGTAACGATCTTCGGCACTGTCAATCATGGTCGGATGCGTACCCAGGACCTTGACACCCGCCTTGTGGAGCGGAAGAGCAAGGTTGTTGGGGATCTGGCCACCGACCGAGACGACGACACCCTGGACACCTTCACGCTCATAGACATCCTGCACACGCTCCTTCGACAGTTCTTCGAAGTACAGCTGGTCGCACTCATCATAATCGGTACTCACAGTTTCAGGGTTGTAGTTGAGCATAACAGCACGGTGACCAAGCTTGCGGAGGGTACGAATGCAGCTCACAGCGCACCAATCGAACTCAACCGAGCTACCAATACGGTAAGCACCGCTACCGAGCACCATCACGCCATCGTTGGGTTTCTGGGCAGGAACATCGTGCTCCTTACCGTTGTAGGTCATGTACAAGTAGTTGGTCTGAGCCGGATATTCGGCAGCCAGAGTATCGATCTGCTTCACAGCGGGTTCAACACCAAGAGCCTTACGGTGGACACGGACACTGTCGTC
Source organism: Elongisporangium prolatum (assembly GCA_023335875.1). Lineage (NCBI taxonomy): Eukaryota > Oomycota > Peronosporomycetes > Pythiales > Pythiaceae > Elongisporangium > Elongisporangium prolatum. The sequence continues at coordinate 12,808 of JAADVW010000730.1, read as the reverse complement.
GTTAGTCTTGAACATGCGAGCCAGCTGGCGATCTGAGAACCCAAGCTGCTTGGCTTCCTGCATTTCCTTGGCGGTAATCGATTCAAGCGAACGACCAGAGAGGTTCACATCGCAATCGGCAATGCCCTGCAGACGGCTGAGGAACCACGTGTCAATCTTGGTGATGTTGTGGACTTCATCGATAGTGAGAATGCCTTCACGAAGAGCCGTTGCGATCTGGTAGATGCGGCGATCCGTAGGGCGCCCAAGAGCCTTGATCAGCTCTTCTTTGTTAAGCTGCTGGTACTTAGGCTCGAAACCTTCGATAGCAGGCTCAACCATACGAAGCGCCTTCTGGATAGCTTCTTCAAAGGTACGGGCAATGGACATGACTTCACCAACGGACTTCATGGACGATCCGATTTCAGTGCTGACGTTCTCGAACTTCGCCAGATCCCAACGAGGAACCTTGGCTACGCAGTAGTCAAGCGAAGGCTCGAAGCAAGCCGTCGTGCTCTTGGTCACTGAGTTCTTCAACTCGGGGAGGGAGATGCCCAGAGCCAGCTTGGCAGCAACAAAAGCCAGAGGGTAGCCCGTGGCCTTGGAGGCAAGCGCACTGGACCGGGAGAGACGGGCGTTCACTTCAATAATACAGTACTCTTCGGACTCAGGGTTGAGAGCGTATTGGATGTTGCATTCACCGACAATGCCCAAGTGACGCACCACCTTCAGAGCGGTCTCACGGAGCATGTGGTATTCCTTGTTGGAAAGAGTCTGGGAAGGTGCGATAACGATCGACTCACCGGTGTGGATGCCGAGAGGGTCGAAGTTCTCCATGTTGCAGACAGTCAGACAGTTGTTCATGTTATCACGAACCACTTCGTACTCGACTTCCTTCCAGCCCTTCATCGAGCGCTCGACCAGAATCTGAGGACTGCCAGCGAAAGCCTTCTTGGCCATGGAACGAAGCTCGGCTTCGTCCTCGCAAATACCCGAGCCAAGACCACCCAGAGCGAAAGCCGACCGGATCATGACGGGGAAACCAATCTCGTAGGCGGCCTTGACAGAGTCTTCGACCGAGTTCACAGCAAAGCTCTTGGCAATCTTTTCGTCGATCTCCTTGAGCTTCAGGTTGAACATGTCACGATCTTCAGTGGCGTTAATCACGTCGATCTGCGTACCGAGGACCTCAACGCCATACTTCTGCAGGACACCACGGCTGTGGAGCTCCACGCCGCAGTTAAGAGCAGTCTGACCACCCATGGAAATCAGGATGCCATCCGGTCGCTCGCGCTTGATCACTTGTTCAACGAAGTCCGGGTTCACAGGCAGGTAGTACACGTTGCTAGCCTGGGCCTCGCTCGATCGGTCAATGTTGGTCTGCACCGATGCAATGTTGGGGTTGATCAGGATGGTCTCGATGCCCTCCTCTTTCAGGGCCTTGATGGCCTGCGAGCCAGAGTAATCGAATTCACCGGCCTGGCCAATGGACAGACCACCAGAGCCGAGCACTAGCACCTTCTTCACCTGAGGGCGAGCCACCTGTGGGCGCTGCACCAAGCTGTTGATGGGTCCCTTCTCCTTTCGGCGGACAGCATCAAGAAAGATATCGAAGAGGAATTCGGTATCGGTGGGACCGTTGCAGTGCTCTGGGTGGAACTGGGCTGTGAAGTACGGCTTGGTCTTGTGGATGATACCTTCATTGGTGCCATCGTTACCGTTCACGAAGAGCTCCTCCCATTCGTTCGGCAGAGTCTTGCCGTCAAGCGCGTAGCCGTGGTTCTGCGACGTGATGTAGCTCTGGCCAGTCTTGAGGTTGTTCACCGGTTGGTTCTGACCACGGTTGCCGAAAGGAAGCTTGTATGTGTTGGCACCGGCAGCGCGACCAAGCAGCTGGTTGCCAAGGCAGATACCGAAGATGGGCTTGACGTTGTCGCCTGTGAGAGCCATGGCCTTGGCAAGCTGCTTGGTGGTCTCCTCCATCACAGCCGGATCCCCGGGGCCGTTACTGAGGAACAGACCATCGTACCAACCGACCTCCGACGAGATGTCGTGGTTCCATGGCACGAGCTTGACTTCAGCGCCGCGTTTCACGAGCTCGCGGATGATATTGTACTTAATACCGCAGTCCACGGCCAGGATCTTGAGCGGGTTGCCCTTGCCGAACGTGCGCACTTCCTTGGTCGACACGAGAGCCGCAAGGTTCTCAGCGTTGGGGTCGATGAAGCTCGGGGTGTCCGAGCCCTCAACAATGATACGGCCGGACATGGCGCCCTGCGCGCGGATCTTCTTGGTGATGGCGCGAGTGTCGAGACCGTGGATACCGGGGATACCTTCGCGCTCGAGCCATTCGGACAGCGAGGACTTGGCGTTCCAGTGGCTGTAGTGGTTGGAGTAGTCCTGCACGATCATACCGGACGCGTGGATGCGGTCTGACTCGATGTACTTGTTCAGACCGTACTCGTCGAGCGTCTTGGTGCATGGCACACCGTAGTTACCGATCATGGGAAAGGTCATGTTGAGGATCTGACCCTTGAAGGACGGATCCGTGAGCGCCTCCGGGTAGCCGACCATGCCCGTGGTAAATACGACTTCACCAGCCATAGACTTCTTGGCTCCGAATGAGTAGCCTTCGAAGCGCGTGCCATCAGCGAACTCAAGCACGGCGGGCGTCTCGAAGCGCGGCGCATTGCGGCGGTCGATCTTGCCACGGCCAGACGCCAGCAGGCGGTTGCCGCTGGCCTGATGCAGCGGCGTGCGCTTCTTGACCGAGTGCGATAATCGAAGCATCGTGCTCGTTCTCCTTCAAAGCTGCGTTGCCGTTGCGCTGGTCGGATGCGCGTGCGCGGCGCTTCTTGTTCGGAAATGACCGACCATTCGGCGATGCGCCCTTTATGCAGTTCCACAGGTCCGCTGCTAAGCATGTGTGCACAAAGATACTTATCAGGTTAAACAGGTCGCGCAGATTGCGCACGCTTAAATTTGTGGTGCTTTCCGCTCGCAGCGGAGCTTGTGCATGATTTTCTTCTGCTTTGGGGATGGGAAAGCCAGATTTCTTTCGAATTCCAATGGCAACTTGCGCAAACTGTTAAAGACCGCTCGTGGCATCTAGCGAGAAGATTTGATGCGTCGCGTCAGTCAGCCAATCAGCGACGTGCGTGTAAAGTTCGCACCTGGTGATGCACGTTACATATGGCTCCGTCAGCCATTGCGCGCGGCGCCAGGAGAACTTTCGGCTCGTCCGACTCTTCGAGGGCTCCCGGCCAGTCATTCAGCTCTGCTGCATGATGTCCTTGGAGATGAGGATGTCGTTGATGGGCTTGTGCTATGTGACAACGCGTGCGTACGCCGCTGGATGGAATTCCCTCCACGCGCGTCTGGGATGTGGTCGAATTGAGATGTTCGAACTTAACTCAGCCGAGACTACTAACTTCAGTCTGATGATGCAGCTCGAGGTGTAAGGACATACATTCGCTATGTATCGGACAGACAGCCTGTCTGAGTCCATGATGCAGGCAGAGCTCATGTCTGCATCTTTTCTGCGCTTTCTCCCCATCAGCCTGCCGACTGGCCCCCAAGCGAACTTAGTATCATTAAACTGCGCACTTAGCCGCTTTCAGTGCGTCGTCGGTCACTTGCAGATCTTTTTCCGTTTCTGCGCTGGGCCCCACAAGCGCATTTCACCTGCCGGTCTCTCGTGGTCCTGATGCTGCAGCGCTTCTTCCGAGCCGCGCGTCCGCTGTCTGCCTCCCAGCGCACTGGTGCCGGCCGCGCCGTCGCGTCTGTGCCCAAGCCCACGACGCCTAAGGATGTGGCTACGCAGCTCATGAAGATCGTGGCGTCTGAAAAGGACGTGCAGGAGTACCTGCAGGTGTACGGTACGCCCGGCGTGGAGCGCACGACCGTTATCAAGATCGGCGGCGAGGTCATCGAGAACGAGTTGGACACGCTTGTCAACTCGCTCATCTTCCTCAAGCAGGCCGGTCTGTTCCCGATCCTTGTGCACGGCGCTGGCCCGCAGATGAATGCCGAATTGGCGCGTGCCGGTGTTGAACCCCAGTACGTGCGCGGTAACCGCGTCACTGACAAGGAAACGCTCGCGATCGCCAAGAAGATCTTCCTCAAGGCCAACCGCAAGATCGTCGATGCGCTGGTCGCTGCTGGTGCTCCTGCTCGCCCCATCACGAGCGGTGTCTTCGAAGCCACGCTCAAGGACCTGCCTGTCTACGGCTATGTGGGCGAGGTGTCCAAGATTCACGGCGACGCTGTCAATGCTGCCATCGACAACGACCAGATTCCTGTGCTATCGTGCCTGGGCGAGAGCTACGATGGCCAAACGCTCAACATCAACGCCGACGTCGCTGCTCGTGAGCTGGCCGTGAACCTGCAGCCATACAAGACCATCTTCATCAACGCCAAGGGCGGCTGGATTGAAGACGACGGCACCAAGCTCAAGGAAATCAACATGAGCAACGATTACGAGCGCATGGCTGCGCGTGACTACACCGGTCGCCAGGGCACGCTTCTTAAGCTTAACGAGATCAACGCTCTGCTGAGCGCTCTTCCGTCCTCGTCCTCGGTCGCTCTCACTTCGGCTTCAGCGTTATCGCGTGAGATCTTGAGCAGCTGCAGCAGCGGCACTGTATGCATTCGTGGTGGTCACGCTCCTGCTCCGGTTGCTGCTGCCTCGAGCACTCTCAAGCGCCGTGTGGGCCTGCTTGGAGCCCGTGGTTATGCTGGCCGCGAGATCATTCGTCTGTTAGGCCAGCACCCGGAACTGGAGTTGGTGTGCGCCAGCTCTCGTGCTCTGGTGGGACGCAAGGTGATCGATGTCGCCAACGCTCCGCCACTTAACCCTCACACCAACTTGCCCGCCAAGGAGAGTCCCCGTACTCGCCTGAATATCGATGATGAGCTGGAGTTCTGCGACTTGGGTCTGGACCAGATCGCGACGTCTCCGTTCGGTGAAAGTGTGGACGTCTGGATCCTGGCGTTGCCTAACGGTCACTGCGTGAAGTACCCGGATGCTCTCGATGCTTTGAAGAAGAAGGGCAAGATCGTGATCGACCTCAGCGCCGATCAGCGCTTCAATGATAGCTGGGTGTACGGTCTGCCAGAGGCCCCGAACGGCCGTGCCAATCTGCAGAATGCCACACTCGTTGCAAACCCTGGCTGTTACGCGACCGGCTCACAGCTTGGCCTGCTTCCTTTGCTTGGTGGAAAGCCGGACATTGCTGCGTCGTTGCTTGATTCTAGCATTCCTCCTCACATCTTCGGTGTGTCGGGCTACAGCGGTGCTGGTACCAGTCCGTCGAATGCCAACAACCTCGAGGTCTTGAGTGACAACATACTGGCGTACAAGTCGGTGAACCACATCCACGAGCATGAGATCACTCGTCAGCTGGGAACACCCGTGCGATTCATGCCTCATGTCGCGCCGTTCTTCCAGGGCATTAACCTCACCATCTCTGTACAGCTCAAAAACGCGTCCCTTTCGGAGAAGGACATCCACGACTTGTACCATGAATACTACAAGAACGAAGCGCTTGTGAACGTGACATCGGCGATGCCGAGCGTGAAGTACAACGCGCGCCTCCACGACGTCACGGTCGGCGGCTTTCAGATCGACAAGGCAACCGGTCGATTGGTCGTGATCTCCACGATCGACAACCTGCTCAAGGGTGCCGCAACGCAGGCTGTCCAGAATATTAATATTGCACTCGGCATTGACGAGTTCGCTGGCATCATCGAGAAGTAACTGATTGACATAGACTCGCCTGGTTGCTTGTGATGCTGATTTAGCGCACCGAGCTGCTTTGAGGACGCGGATAACATAGTGATAGACGAAAGCTTAACGCACGGAACATGAGTCTCTTCAAAGTGGACGAAAATGGATCAATTGCTGTCGATATTTACCTCACGCATGCACTGGAAGAAGCTTAATACTGCAGGATTGGGTCGCCAATGCGCTCAATCATGGGAACGGTGCACTTGAGATCGAACACTTTACTCAGCACCACCTTGAACACCTTTTGCACGTTGATGGAGTGCGAGGCCGACGTGAAAATGAGTGGCGCTTTCATGGCCTTGGCAAACTTGCGCGCCTAATACAATGGAACGGCATACATTCAACAAAATGAGCATGAATCAATTGCAAACAGCGTGACGCACCTGCTTCGTGATGTCTTCTTGCTCCTCTGGGGAAAAGGTCGTGAAGTGGTCGTACTTCATTCCCACCAGGAAGGGGAATGCGTTCTTGAACGTGGATCAGAAGACAGATTAGTCATTCATTAACCGCATTACATTTTTGCAATATCGCACCTTGTTGATGGAGCGCACTTGGCGATACCACTCCTTGATGCTCGTGAGCGTTGCCTTGCGAGACAGATCAAACATGAAGAGTACTGCCACAGCGTCATTGCAGACCAGAGGAAGCATGCTGATGAACTCTCGGTGGCCTACAGCGACCGCATCAATCCGAGTCAGTCTCCATTTCAGCTGAGTACCAAATCGCTCTGCTTAATTAAGAATCTTCTTACCTCCGAGATCCCAGATACTGAACGTGATCTCAGTGTTACGCAAGGCGATGGTCTTCTCCATAAAGTTCACACCTGAAGACATATGCATCCTGTCACTGCTTGCGAGAGTAGAGTCCACGTAACAAGTCATGGAGTCCTAGAGCGTACCGAGTGTGTGGATGTAGTCTTCATCAAACTTTCCTTCGACGTATTTGACCATGAGACTGGTCTTGCCCACTTGTGCATCGCCTACCATCCCCACTTTCACGACCACATTGTTGCGCTCGCCTGTGGCTCCAGATGCGGAGGCAGCAGCGCCTAAACCACGCGACGGCGCCTCGGGCTTGCGCTCTGCACTCACTTGGTCGGCCATTTTCCCTGTCGTTGGAAATCCAGGTAAGGCGAAAACGTGTGGCCCACACTAATGTTGAGCAGTGTTATTTTTGCAGATCAGATAAGAAAGTTAAACAGATCAGGACAGTTATAGTACTGTAGGTTGCCAGTTGGGTACAGTACTGTAGTAGCTGGCACTACAGTAAGATACGTAGATAAGTACGTTATTGTCCCTGATCCAGGACATCCCCTTCCCCGCATTAGCTTACGTCTGACTCTCCGTCCATGTTCGTATCAGATTCCTATCAAGATCCAATATTACAGGTAGAATGCCTTTGAATATGCCACTTTACTATCATATTCACTTATCTACTTTGTACACGGATCAATTTATAGAGGTTACTCACGACCACCCTCACGTGCCTCCTCCGAATCAACCGCTGTTAGCAGTGCAAGTAATATAAAATAAATTCGCTTGCATTCCGAAGCCGCGATCGCGTAATTGCGTGCGGGGCGCCACCACCAGAGACAGAAAACCTACCGGCGACCCACATCTCACCGCCTAAATGCCGGCCCTCCGCAGCGCCTTGGCCCTCGCGGCCGCAGTGGCGCTCCTGGTCCAGCCCCAGCAGAGCTACGTGGCTGCTACCGTGACCTGCCCCTTTGATCTCCAGTCCAAACTCGCCTCGACGCTCGACAACCCGATCGTAGCGTCTTCCGCCAGCGCCAGCGGCAGCAGCTCTGGCACTAGCAGCAGTAGCAGCTCCAGCGGCCGCAACAACACGTCCTCTGGCTCGTCCTCAGGCGGCGGCGTAGATGCCGGCACTACCGATGGCAGCTCCTCGCGTGGCAGCACCAGCGCCGGCTCCGGTTCAGCATCGACGACCTCGAACGCTGGCGATTCCACCACGCCGACGCCGTCAACAACGACCAAGACCCCATCAACGACCGCACCATCGACGACTTCTTCAGCTTCGTCTTCGTCCACGCCGACGACTACGGCGCCTTCGACTAGCAGCACTTCGTCGGGCAGTTCGGACGGGACGACCCGCGAGCGATCGCTCATGGCCACAGCTGGAAGCACCACTGGTGTGACAGCCACAGTCGGTGTGACCACAGGTTCCTCCACATCAGCCACAGTGACAACGTCGTCGTCATCTTCATCGTCCAACACCACGGCCGGCTCGGACGACACCTTCTCGTGCGACTCCACGTTCTACGGCAAGTGGTCCACGTTCTCTATCACCTGCGGCGGCACGAGCCTCGATGTGGACAAGGCCGTGGCGGCCGCCAGTTGCGTCATCTACAGTGGTCTGTGGGGCTCACTCAGCGGCTCGACCTGTGTGTCTATCTGCGCCTTCCCTGGCTGCACTAATGACGAGTGGGTCTACGGCGACGACAACGGCCTGGCGTCCTCCATCTACAACGGCATCGAGCTGGAAGAGTTCCTGTCGTCCACCATGATCTCCGACCTGCCGTCACGCACAAGCTCCAGCGCCAGCGCTACGATCCTGTCCAACTCGACCATGAACTCGACCGAGATGTGCTCCTACTCGTCCGAGGACTCGTTCTCGTCCTGTACGTGCTCGGCCGAGATCGTGAGCAGCAGCGAGGCCGCTGCCATTAAACAGGCCGAGCGAGCTGCCAACGAGGCTGCCGGTGTCATCACAGAAGACTCGACCTCGAACACAGGCTCCGTGCTGGCGCCCGCGACCTCCGGCATCGCCAGTGTCACCATTGCCGTGACCGGCATCTCGGCCATTGCCAGCTCCATCGCCAGTAGTGCTGGTGCTGCCGCGTCCTCGGCGTCGGCCAGTGCCGGTGTCGCCGTCACGACCATCGAAGTGTGCCAGTTCGGCGTCATGATCAACCAGCTGAACCTCTCAGGCAAGTCAGCAGCGCTGACCATGTTTGGCAAGAAGCTATCGCCCATGGCTTTCACGTTCCTGCCATTCGGCAAGCTGGACAACTCGACTGACTCATCCTCGCGTCGTCTCACGACCACGTCCACGAGTCCGGACTCGTCCATCGCGACCTACTCGCGCACGCTCGGCATCAGAGAAGACATGCTCTTCCTAGTCACGCTTGCAGGCGTGTTCTGTATCATGGCCGGCGTGCTCGCGCTGTTTGCAGTCGCGTACTTCACGTCCGGTTTCTTCATGAACCGCGACGAGTTCATGAAGAAATTCTTTGACAAGCTGATCGCGTTGGAGATCCTGATCGCGATCCTGTCGCAATACACGATCGGTGTCACGGGCACATACCAGATCTACTACTCGGTGGATATGAACGACGCCACCAACCCCAAGTGCATTGTGGCGGCGCTCACGCTCATCTTCCTGGCCATTGGCATCATCTTGTTCGGCTATGTCGTGGTCAAGAAGCATGAGCACGAAATGACAGATGTGGGCAAGTTCACGCACATCCAAAAGCCCGTGTGCCAGCGCTACGGCCCCATCTACGAGGAGTACAAGTACAAGGACCGATACTTCTTCGCGCCCAAGATGATGCTGGCACTCATCACGGGTGTTATCACGGGCTATGTGGGTATGACGTCCACGCTGCAGGTGTCGCTGCTGCTGGGCACCAACCTCATCTTCTTCTTCTACCTCGAATTCAAGTCACCGCACCACTCGCGCTTCGTGCAGACCACCACGAGCTTCGTGTACGTCATGAAGATCGCCGTGCTTATCCTGACGTTCTTCCTCATCACTGCGTCCGCGGCCGATGGCGTGCCGTCCTCGGTGCAGAACATCATCTCGTACATCATTGTGGGACTCAACCTGTTTGTGCTCTTCCTGCTCATGCTGCGCTCGTTCTACTCGTTCTACCAGAAGCAGAAGCTCGTGCGCCAGGGCCAATACGACCAAGAAGACGAGCAGACCGCGCAGGACTTTTTTAAGGACGAGACGCCGGCCTCGAGCAGGGACCGCGTGCCGCTGGCGCCCACCAACAACGTGCCGTACATCAACAGCACACCGCAGAACGGCGACAACGACGAGATCCGCCAGCGTTCCGGCACGCACATGCAGCGCCAGGAGACTCGTGACGGCAGCTACGATGCCAACCCGGTGTCCTACGACGCCATCCGCAACCAGGCCACGACCCAGTACATCGCCGACGAACGCGCAGGCCACAACCAGCGCCGGAACGACGTCGTGGAGCTGTAGACAACGGCAACAAACAACAGCGATCAGTATATTTGATGCATTTGGTGTGACTGTCTCTCGTACCGTGCGCTGTAGAGAAGGGATCTGGGAGTGAGGCCGAGAGGAGACCGATCCAGTAGGAGAGAGACCATAACACTGCGTGGCGTAATCAAAGTGATTGACCCAACTGGCGTTGAGTTCGACAATCATTCCGTCAGTATCAAGACAAGCGAGATGGCCAAGGGAAGAGCGTCGCTGCTGACGCAGGATTTGGAGTCGCTGGGCACGCAGACCCCGGAGCTGCAGCGCATGCTGACGCAGCTCTACAAGCTGGACGACCAGCTACAAGCCGCGCATCGCCAGGCCAAGCAGGACGATGAGTTCGGGGAGGATGTCGTGCAGAAGTACTGCGCCTTCTTGGCGTTCCGGGACGAGTTCATCCAGGCGCTGCAGAGCGAGGGCGTAGCTGTGCCCTGGCAGCTGCGCATGCGCATCGACGATCTGGAGCTCACAGTACGGAGACCTGCGCGTTGGCATTGTGGGGGCTGCTTGATGGGCTCATTTGGCTCTTTGGATGTGATTTGCAGCTGAAGCAGCGAGAGGAAAAGGCCGGCGGAGGCGCTAAGACCAAGACCAAGACCTCAATGCAAGCAGACAAGAAAGTAGCCCAGTTCAAGGAGCAGAAAGACGCCCGTCTAGTGTTTCCTGCAGCCATGTGCATCGCCACGACGTACTACATCGCGCCTGCAGTGCTGGTGCTGGTGCTGGCGTTTGTTATGGCGCAGTACATGCAAGAGTATCTCCATGGCATGTGAGAGAGAAACACGAATGAATGAATGGGTCTTGAGCATTAACTATGCGAACGGCGGTCTTAATAATGGATCCCTCACTCGTGATCACACGCATCTGACAACCTCCTACTCTTCTACATTCAGATCCAGATCTTGGCCTCCACAGGCTTCCAAGACGGTTCGTGCTCTTCACTTTCACGTACACCAGACCTTCACAGACTAATAAGGCTGTCCAGGTTTCGTGTGCGTGCTTCCTTGCGAAGTCGCAGAATGAGGCACAACGTCAGAGCACAAGAGAGCCAACAAAGGGAACATATATTTTTTCCGATAAAACTCCAGTTTAAAGTCCGTCCATGAACTTGCCTAGCGAATTGTGCACCACCAAGCGCACCAACGAGCCGCCGCAGCACAACACGTTGCCAATGGCCGAAGGCGTAAACTTGACACGCCAGATCACCAGCGTGCGGGCGGAGGTCGGCTCAGGCACAAACTGCACAAAGGCAATGTGGTCTTTCAGCGGGAAAAGGCCGAAGCTTGTCGCCTTGTACGAGATCGACGCGATCGCATCGCTCTTGGCTTGCGGCTCGCCTGCTGCAATGATCTCTTCACGAACGCCACCAGACATGCCGCGGACATGGCCGACCATACCACGGCCCTTGCCCGCGTTCAGCTGTGTCCCTGGGGCCAACCATACCTGCAGCAGCCATGCATCAAAGGCCTGAGCTGGCGGTAGGTTCACGAGGCGAGATACGACGACCTCCTGGCCGTCATTGCTCTGATACGCTTCGAATGAGTCGTGGTCCACGTATCGTGCAGCATCGGTCGCCATCTTGATCTTGTCGTTAAAAGTTCGATTGTGTGATATAAATGCCAGTCAACTATGTCATCTGATTGCATTTGGATTACTCTCGTGCCGAAGCTGCCTCGAATCAGAGTAATCACTCCTTCATGTGTACGCAATCCAGCCTTGGTCTGATACCAACCACCTGAAGGGCTCAAAATGCACCACACACTGTCAATGGCTTCCTACGTCAGAATGCAAACTTTGCTTTTTCTCAGTTGAGCACGAACAGATCTAGCATCCTCTTGGCTTCCACAGGCTTCCACATCGGCACAAGATGCCCCGCACCCTTCACAGTCACGTACGACAGGCCCTCAAAGTCCTCCAAGAAGCCTCCGACCTGCTGCGTGCCGTCCAGCTCCACGAACCAAGGAGCACGGGCAGCCTTACGCGGCAGCTTGAGGGACTCGACAGCCCAGAGACCACCGATGAAGTCGCAGACCATGTCGGCGTCTCCGTGGTAAATCACGCCGCTGACGTTGTGGGCCAGCAGGAACTCCCAAATAGGCGTCACCTCCTGCTTGAGCGTGGTCGAATAGTCCAGTAGCTTGGCTTGATTGAGTTTCTCCATAAGTGGCTCGGACAGATTGCCGAACATCAAGGCCGAGGTCGTGGTCAGTGCGTCAGGGCTCCAGTGGCCGATCTCGGGCTTGGCGTGGATCGCAGAGCGCACTGACTGGAGGTTGAAGAAGGCTTCGGTCTGCGATGAGTTGAGACACATGCTCATGGGATTGCCGATCGGGTGCGGCAGGCCATTCTGCGGGGTCAGCAGCATCTTGACGAGGTCTTTGATGTTCTCCTCGCGGCTGCTGGCGCACAAGCCGTAGACGTTGTACGTGTTGATCTGCATCATGAAGATCTTGGCCAGCACTGTCACGAGCGTTATGCCGCATGCCGACTCGAGATTACCGTCCATATCGAGAAGAGCGATGCTCTTCTTGAACTCCTGCAGGTCTGGGCAGTTGGTGCGCACTTCCTGATACTCCTCCGTGCTCAGAATGCCGTGGTAGTAGGCGTACAGCACCATGGATAGTGCCGAAAACTCGTTCACGCCATTGCCGACTACAAACTTCTTGAGATTGATCACAGGCGCATCGCCCTTTGCATTGCCTTGTACGATCGCACGTGCAGTTGTAGGAACGTAGATGCCACCGTAACTCTCGCCAGAGATGATAAAGTCATTCTCACGCAGTTGTG
>JAADVW010000073.1:0-76494 GCA_023335875.1 Elongisporangium prolatum | reverse complement strand
TATTAGAGTTTGTTTTTAGTCGTGTCCCTGCTGCTGTGAGCTCGGTATCGTAATGAGCTCGACTTGCTGCGAGCCTTTTTTGCCCGGCATCTCCATAGTGAACAAATGCATGGCTCCATTGTATCAACTGGTTGCAACGGCCTCTTTGTCTATCCCAGATACGCAAGCATTCAGTCATATTAATTTATCAGATCTATCAGATAGTAGTTTTAACCATGTATTCAAAGCCTTATCATTATCTAATGAGCTTTCATTGTATAGAGCATATCCAATTTTGACCTATTTATCAAAGTCATTGAACCATTTGTCCTCTAACAGATCACAAAGCTCATAGTGCTTATCGCTAATATTGTCATCATCAACGATATCGATGTACTTCTTATGAAGATCCGTATCATTTTTGATCTTCGATACAGTCTTATTGCTAGATGTATTTTATGTTTGGTTAGTTTATTGTATAAATCATCTGGAATACAGCCAAGCTGCTCAGGAGCGCTTATAACTTTATAGTGCTTACCAGCGAATACAACGTTACATCATTTCTAATATCAACTCCTTCTAAGCCATATACATTAGCGCCAGTTGCTAGTCGGTCATCATATTTGAATACATAATGACGTGTACCGGATGGAGTTCGAATGCTTGCACAGATATCCTTGTAATCTTTCATTTCAACTCCAATAGATTTAAGCATAGCAAATCCATCTTTGTTGTTTTTACGGTCAATATCAATTATAATAATTCCAGATACCTTTCCGGTACGTACAAAGAAGTTCTCATGAGTCGTTAAAGTTTTCCAATTTTCCACGAACGCAGGCTTCGATTTCTGATAGATACCCTTTCCAATTTCGTCGAAGCCTAGTTTAACCTTACCAACCACACAATTATTGTTGTAGTAGAAATCAGCGGTATGGCTGCTAAAAGAAGCGGTAGATGATTGAGTTGATGCGACGCTCATTGGTATAATATTTGCTTACTATTTGAAACAATACCAAATATATATATGACAGAGATTTTAATCTAACAGGGTTTTTTGCTATCGTTTTTCGATTGCTGAGATATATCTATATAATTATTTATTCTTTAAATGACTACAAACTTACATATTCAAAACGACGTGGGGATCAAAAAAATTAAATTTATTTTTACTACTGCTGCTGCTACTGCTGCTGCTCTAGATATTTTTGATGGAACTTCGTTCTATTATGACTATAAGTGCTAGAGGGCTTAAATATTTTTCCACAGGCGCAAGTGATTTGAGGAGTCTCAGCATTTTTCTTTTGATGGTACTCTCGACCGTAAGCTTGATATTTTTTCTTGTTCTTCCCGTAGAAGCTCTTACTTGAAGCCAAAAATCTTTCTTTCTTCTTCTGATATTCAAGTCGACGGAATGCTCGATACGCTTCCCGCATTTCCGGCGTAAGCTCAGTTTTGCTCTCTTGCTCACTTGATGCATCCATACTTCTTATATACTATATGTATATATCTAAATAAGAACTTTTTATTTATTAGACACCAAACATAATTATTTTTTACTTTGCTCAGTGTACAAAAGATTACACTTCAATCCTGTTAAGTGTCCGTGGAGTAACTGTTTATGCATTTGCTCTCTCTGAGCTACTGTGGCTTCTTTATAAGCATCAGACTTTTGAAGCGCAATCTCGTGAATGTGACGCATGTCGTTTATCGATAGAGCTGTTCCGCTATACTTTTCAAAAATACGTGGGATTGTTCTTCCAATAGTACTCTGATTATTACTATGTTTCACGCTTCCATCCGAAGCGATGCTGTAATAGAACAAATATTTGATCTCTGGGTAGCTAGCTTGTAACAGAAAAATCCAGTTCTTGAGAATTGTCTTTAATTTATCATTAGCTTTTAATATCAAGTTGAGATGCTGACGGCTATGGGTTTCTCTGAAACGCAATTCAAGTGTGCTCTTCGTGAGACCGACTGTAATACGGATCGTGCATACGTATGAGAGTACATTGCACGCATCTTCTAAGGCAGATCGACTGATGATTTCTCGGTGCGTCTGGATACGACTTCGGGTGAGTACTCGCTGATCGGCTTCGTCAGTCACATCGGCAAAAACACTACGTCTGGGCATTACGTTTGTCACCTGAGAAGGATGGTAAATGGATCATCTTCGATGACGATAAGGTCGCGATCTTAGAAGAACCACGAATTGGCTCAGCCTATCTGTACTTAAATAGATCTGTGAGGGTGGTCGAGACTTCTGGTAGGTGCTTGATCGTGAGTTTGACGTCTCTTTCGACTTCGTATCCAAGCTTTCGGCAGAAATTGCGCTCGATGACGCTACCCGATTGCTCTAAGGACCGAAATCCCACGCACCAATCCTCAGAAATGTAGTTTCTCACCTAAACAGTAAGCCTATAGTTCTCTGGATCTTGACCCAGAGCATCACCGATTCCTGAATCCCCCCGCACGAGCACGCTCGGGTCGCTTTGCTCCCTTACTGTGTGCTCGAGCTCGCTATCCACATGGATGAATGAGCGCAGCGAGCCATCCACTATTGGACGTTTAGGCCAAGTTTAGCTGAGCAAATAGAGGAGAGGTGAAGTCTGCTAATTCTAGGTCAAGTTTATTTAGTTAGGTAAACTTAGGTCTGAATGAAAGCAAAGTGGAGCGAAAAGAAAATTACCAATTTAACCCCTTCAACCCGAAGGGCTGCATTAGACAGCAGATTTATTTTATTAATCTGTCTTATGCATCTTAAGCGAATTGTTATCTTAAAATTGGATAGTGGGCACACCTACCCTACCCTGCCCTATGTATACAAATTTCAAGATGTAGTGTTCGCCCATTTTCTGCAAATGTTGCACTTCGTGGTGCTACTGTGCACATGCCTTCTTTTTGCTAAATTTGAAATATAAGAAGATGGAGACCAGGGACCCAGAATAATATTACACAGGTAATTTTCGCCCCAACCGTCAGAGCCTTTCATTTTTCGATTCGCGGCGGGGGGAGCAAGATTATGGTAACCGTGCGGCAACGCGGCAAGGTTCTCCGCCACGTTGACGGAGAAAGCACGCTGGAGTTTGCAAGCGTCTGGAGAGAGCTGCGCAGCAACGGATGGACGTCGAAGAAGCCCTCTGAGCGCTCCATGCAGACGGGATGGCGGTACGTTCGTCCTGGCGGAAACCCGAACGGAAAAGACGGCGTCGATTACTTCATTGGGAAGGAAGCGCTTCTGGAATTCTACGCCAATGGTAAGTGGTCTAGAGCTGTGTGATTGTGTTAGGAGCCAACAAATTGAACAAGTCTTTTCTTCTTACAGTGAACCCCATAAAACGAAGCGAGCGCGTCCAGGCACCCGTCGGAATCGGCAGGTGCCCGGTCCGATAATATTACCGGAGCAATCGTGTTTGGATCGATAACTAATCCGACATGAATGCTCTGTCATCTGTAGCTACTACCGACGTCATAGTCGAAAGCCCTGTCATTTCTGCGGTCACTCATGTTTTGACCAAGGTCGTGGATGAAACTGTGTTCAGAAATGAGAGGATCCAGACCGAATCGCTAAGCACAAATCCAGTTGTCGAAGATTCTGTACCGCCTGCAGAAAGAGACGTCGGCACGATCTCATTGAGCGACGAACAGCACGGCAGTACGGTAGCTGTCTCAGCAAGTATGCTATAGTGGCTGATGGAAGTGTTATGCAGTTTACGGTCAGACTGACAGGTGCACATCGTTGTCTTACGCGACATGTAGAAGTTCGTTCGCCCCTGAAAAGTGCGATTGATCCGTCCCCAACCGGTGCCACTGCTCCGTCCCTCCGCAGTGCAGTTGGTCCGTCCCAAAACAAGACTACCAGTCCGACTCCAAGCAGTGCTATCGAGATATCATCAGGTCCGTGGGCGTGCTGTATTATGCAGTTTATCATATGCCGCATATCACTAAACTGCATTTGAATGCTGCATATTTGGTCAGGTGGTGAATCGGAACGCAGTGAATCTGGCAGTCTTTTTGCCCCAGATGAGGAGGAAGAGGATGATAGCGATGCGGATGATGACAACCGCAGCGCGGAGGCCGGTGTTAACGACGAAGATCTGAGCGAGAATTCCGATGACTTATCCAGTGTGCACCCAGCACTGACAACCAAGATGGTCCGGCCACGGTCGCTGCTGATGCAATTTTGAGCGATCTCAATGATGATCTGAATAATACTAGTGAAAATGAAACTGACTATGGATGCCTTGACTCAGGTGATGGACCTCAAAAGGATGATCTCGACGATGATGCTGCCGAGCCCTGGGAATTTGAAATGTCTGGTATCCAAAGTGATGAATGTGAGGATGATGAGGACGCAGACAAAGAGACTGTGTTTGATAGTGATTTTTTGCGTGCATTTGTTGGCAATGAACAAACGCTGGCTGGCAATCTGACCGACTCCGATTTACGAGATATGAGTAATATGGGATGGAGTCAAGTTTTTGAGCCCGATATTCATGAGCACCTCAATGAGCCATACGAACCAGTAAAATCAAGCGGCGGCTACCCTGGTTTTGCGCGATCGCTATTCAAAGCCATCAGCCTGTGCAATGCGCTGTGGCGTGTCGCCACTAGCTCTATTTTTATTATTTCATGCCTGTCATCCTGTGGCAATTTATTGCCGCTTGCTGCAACGAATATCACTACCAACAATTGGATGCTCGAGGGGATGATTATTCCAAACGCATGACCAAGCGCAAACGTCGCGACCCCAATATACAAGTCCGCACGAAGAGTGACGTTCGCCAAAAGTTGCAATCCATGGCTCCGATCATGGCCCATGCGCTCTGCACGTACATTGGTTTGCTGGTCTCCCGAACTATTGCGCCAAACAGAGAGAAGCTGGCCAACCACTGGTCAACGAAGGGCGATGGTGGTATCCCGCGTGGATCCTTCGGGAAATTCATGGTACGGGACAGGTTCATGGATATTTCGCGCACTTGCACTTCAATAACAACCAAGACCCACGGGCTGCTACAGATCGCACGTGGAAGATCCACAAAGTTGTGCATGTGCTGCAGCAGACATTCAGAAAAGGCTACGTGCCGCCCGCAGAGCTGTCTTTCGATGAGGCCATGTTGCCTTCTCGCTCTAGTTTCAGTAAAATGTGGGTTTACATGAAGGATAAGCCCCAAAAGTGGGGAACCAAGCTGTTTATGCTGTGCAGCGCTGTCACAGCAACTGCATCACGAACTTTTGGCTTATTGTTTGGTATGCAGTCTTATGCAGGTTTGACTGACATTATGAATCTTTACTATGCTGCATATATTCAGGTCTCAAGTGTATTGCGGCAAAAAGCAGCACGCTAGTGACACGTTTGTGGGTGACAACAAGACTGGTCCAGCAGCCATGGTCCGTAAGTTCAAGACAGTCTTTGGTGATGAGCCTCGTGAAAGGAATGCAAGTCGTCGTCATGGACCGCTTCTATACTTCTGTTACACTGGCTATTCAGCTACTGCTCATGGGGTTTTATGGTATTGGAACGATCATGACTACACGCCTTGGATTTTGAAAAGATGTAATTGACAAGCGCAAGAAACGACCAGATCAAGTTCAGCGCAGAGAGTTCAAGATAGCCTCATCCAAGAACGTTCCGAACGTCTTGTATGGATAGCAAGCCAGTTCACTTTCTTGCTGTGGGTGGTAGCGCTGAAATTGATAGGGTCACGCGGAGAGATCGCACTGGCACTCAGCGTGGGTTACCTTGCTCTCGCTTTGTAAAGGATTATCACCAGTGTATGGGGGTATGGACGTACATGATCAACTGCGGCTTCAGCGCTATTCTCTTCAACGAGCAGTGACCTTTCGAAAGTATTACAAGCCCTTGTTTTTGGGATTGTGGATATGGCTATTGTGAATGGCTACATTGTGCACAAAGCCTACAGCGCGAGCAACCACTGACGCACGTGAAGTACCTGAAGCGCTTAAGCCGTGGGCTTTGCGGACTCAACGCGTCAGATATGTATGCGGGAAACACTTTTGTTCAAGAGCAATCTGAACACCCACCGACTGCTGCGCCACCGGTAATGCTCAGCGATGGACACAAGCCTGTGCAGACCGACCTTTGGCCCAACGAATCCTCTCAGCCGAAGAGACGCCAGCGCACTTGCAAGGTCTGCTCGCTGCTCCGTGAAGGGAAGAAGCGAGCAAATACGACCACGTATTTCTGCAGTGGCTGTGAAGATGGAGGAGAGGTTTTCTTGTGCCTCAAGCCCCAACGAGAAGTGCGCAGGGTGATGATGTCGTGTTTTGACGTGTGGACAAAGGGTGGAAGAATGGCAGGGCGATTCCTTCTACCGTGACCCACACAATCCGCATGCGAACAAAGAAGAGCTCGCAGACAAACTCTTCTGCTCGTCCATCTCCCCGGAAGCGCCAGCAGACCTCGATCGGATAGCATACTTATCTTAAGTGCTTTTCTGTGTTGCATGCGCAGTTAATCCTTTTAATATTGTTTATGCTGCATGATCCCGGTCAGTGATGAGAACACACAAAATGCAACCAAATCCCTTGAGCACACATCATTTGATTGCGAGACTGGCGTTTTTTTTTATATGGACCTAAATATGGTCAAATCTGCTCATCACCATGTTTGGATATTTCAGAAAAAAATCTCTGCAAGTCAAGCGTCCGCACAGCCCGTGCACGCAAAAATACTACGCCTTCTTCGCCATTTCCTGTTTGATACAGCTTTAGAGGTGCCTAATGATGTCCCACCTGCGCTATTATGCAGCATTTGGTTTACCTACCCTCCATGTGATCCCACTGTTATCCAACACACCCATTTTAACCTATTCAACCCCTTATCGCTAAACCATACATTTCACAAGTCTATTTGTTAAAATGCATATGCAGGATACAATGGCGAAAAACGGCTTCGGGTTGAAGAGGTTAATCCTTCTAACGGCAATGAATTTTGAGGATCCAGCGCATATACCTTGCATCCCTTGTTTCCGCACTTGATGATTTTAAGACCAAAACGTCATCACAAATCAAGCGCATCAACGAAGCAAGTGATTGCGGGAAGGCAATATATTCCAAAGCGGATTACGTGCATTTCACAGTCGCACAAAGGCATCTGGCTTCAGCGGATCGTTACAAACCTGTAAGTGCTACCGAATTTGTTAAGAAACTCGGTATGCGCTCAGCAGTAAAATCTACGCTTGAGGTTCTCGAGGACCCAAGCAGTATCTTGCGCGGCTCGTAGGCGACCATAATCTTCTCACGATGTGCAACGATGACACCCCGGGCGTGCGTGATGTTCAAGCGTGGGAAGGAATGAATCTCAACACGGCCGGTGAATAACGCAAAAGGCTTATCTCACAGTGACTGAAACCGTCACAAAACTCCTCCTACGAACTGATCCAGTTGGGTGCATCTTTAGTGCGGCACTTTCAGTAGATCAAATAATGAGGTTAAATCCCTGCCATGCTCAGCGCTTTTTGGCAAACGCCATCACGTATCGTAGAGCAGGTTGTCATATAGCATCGCAGAATCCGTACCCGACGTATCTAAAAACCAATTGCCGAAGTTGCGCGGGCATCACAGCTGGTCCCATCGCTGCTTGGCTGTCTTGAATGTCGACGCAAGCACATTCGACTTTTGCAAAGTCACCCCCAGAAGTCTGAAGATGTGTCAATTTAATCCAGCCATCGCATCGGCTATCAATTGTACCTGGCTAGTATAGCTGTGCAACCGAAGGAGCAGGCCCATCAGAAGAGTTAAGGGTTCCAATGAATGACAGACTGCTCTTTGAACGCGGAAAGTATAGACTCCGCTGTTTTGGTTTTTAAGATCTGTACCCAAGCGGATATTTTCATGAACCTCAGCGCCGAAAGATGCGAATGCGACGACCATGATGCAAACCCAAATCTTCCTAAAAAATTCTTTTGTCGATATAACATTTTGGTAATCTCGAGAGGGTAAAGCGGAAACGGCAGATCAATTGCTCCGCCATTACAACAGGAGCTATTCGTCTCATCAGGCCACTTGAGTGCACGGTAGTGTTCACAAGCCTCGTTTCTGGGGAGCTGATGTTTGTCATGGTTCCTCAAAGTCATCAATCATAGCACCCTCGTTGTGGATGCCATGCACGTCACGTGGCGAACACGTGACTGGGCGTCGTTCGCGAGTGATCCAGCCTGTACGGTGGATACTTGAGCAGTTTCAATCACTGTCAAATCTGTGGCATATTCGATCTCGGTTCGTATTTCGCAAAAGCGGGAATGGCTTGTCGCCTATTCGTCAAACGCCGACGTCCGGTGCTCGGAGTTTCGTCTTCTGGCGTAAGATATCGTTCAAGTGGCGCCGCTTCTAAAGAGTCGCTTCGAGAGCGTCGCTTAGGCGTTTCTCCCCACCATTAAGATGATTCTTGACAAAGGAAGTTTCGAAATACCTTTCCCCGCCCACCTCTCTCTTCCCATTTTCGTCAATTCATGTCCAGTGTTTGTTATACACTGATATTAGCAGTATCAGCCAATGATTTGTCTTATGCTCACTATATACCTTTCTATTGGCCAAAAACACTTTATAAGCTTTGAAAACTCAAAACGCGGTAGTAAGTCATGCCGATTACGGATATTTTTAGATATGTTGTGGAGGTCATTGACTAAATTATGCTCACGTTGTTCATTTCCTCAGGGTGTGTCGCGTTTAGCAGGAATGGCAAATTTTCTGCAGCGCCACGTGCTCTATGGGCTCGCGTTGACGTTAAAGTACTGATTTACTGATTAGGTGCGTACTTTGGTTGGATCTGATATACTGGCCAATTATCGACCTTCCTTTCCGTAATTATTTTTTTGTCCATTCGGAAGGCTTTAACCCCTTTGGCCCGAGCAAAAGTGGGTCTGATAAGCTGTATTGTACATATTACAAAACACTTGAATAAAGTATTACCAGAAATCCGCAAACTCATGAGGATGAGCAAGATCTATCGAGCTGTACAGCTTAATGGGATGGGTCGCCTCGTATAGAGCGACTGAGCTGTATAATACAGGTGGTGTAGAATTGTAAACAGGATGAGATGCTTCGCATAATTTAAAAAATATCAAGCATTCACGGACATCCACACACATATTCCATCTGTTACGCAAAGAAAGGCACCTAAGGAGTCGCTGGAGGGGTAGAAGGGTGCTGTTGGTGACGTAGACGCATGGGGCAACTGCCTTGGGGCTTCTGAGTACCGTTCTTCCACAGCACGTGCCAAATTTGGAAACAGCGCAAATTTGGAAATTTGCAAGCGTGTCTTCACGCTGGGGGTGATTATGTGGTCACGCGCCATGTTGCAGAGGTAGACTGCGCAAGAGCACTCATCGCAGTAGTAGCTAGTCTCGAGACCCTTGCTTCTGGTGGTCTTCAGCATGGAGGTGTACAGCCGACGCTTCGTCAGCACGCGACCACCGGTCGTGGGTGTGCGCATTTCAGCCACCTGCAGCAGGTGATGGCTGATGCCGGAAAGAGCACGCTGGGCAGGAGTGACGGCTGGCGCGGGCGACGTCAGGAGCGTCGACAAGGAGAGGTCCCCAGCGAAGTCCAGTGCGTTGACTGCCGTGAGCTGCGTCTGCAGCGTGCGCATGAATTTGGCGTGCGTGGGCACGGCCTCACCCTTCTTCGCGAGCACATGCTTGTGGACTATGTACGCATTGACCAGCGCCATGTCCACAAGCCCCAGGAACACCGTCTTGTAATATTTCTTGAACTTCACGGCCTTCTGCAGCACTACTCGCTGCAGGCGCAACTGATCGTGGACATCGCCTCCGCCCCATGCCGTCTTAATAGTACTTGATAAGTTGCGGGGCTGGAACGTCCAAGATCTCACCACGGTCGCCCTTGCGCTTCAGAACAGCAGGCGTGGTAGCGCACCCAGTCGCGAGGAAGTTAACGGGGCGGTTGTCCATTCAAGACACTGCAACGAGCCCTGGCACCACACTAGACTCAGCGAGACGGTATGTCCCTCGGGCGAAGGTCTTGGGCGCTTCTTTTGAGTGTAAACGATGTCTTTGCAGAAGCCCAGTCGGTCCGTGCGAACCGTGCCGACGTGGTACAACTTCTTCTGCAGCAGGATCGAAGACAGGATAACAGAGGAGTAGAAACGGTCTATGGTGACCAAGCGTTTCTTCGGCAGGTTGTGCAGCACTGCCAAATGTTTCGAACAACAGCGTTTGGGCTTTGGTTCAAATCAGGCTCATCACGAGAATGCTTTCTTTGATAGATCTCAAATCTGTAGAATACAACATAAAACAAGAGAGCCGTCAGCATTATTCCGGATGGCACAGCTTTATAAAAGCAGACGTAAAAAACTCACCGGTACCAGTTGCTCGTCCTCGCGTCACAAGACATGTAGCACTTGGTTCCCGACGGATGTGGCTTTCCTTGCATATACTGTCGCATGGGATTGTAGCTGGAGTTGCCCGGGATCTTTCATTCGTCAAACCAGATCCTAGGGCCGACGTCAAAGCCTCCACGAAAAGCGGCGTTGATCGTCTCAGCGACCTTTTTCACCTTCCATGTCTTGTATTTCTTTGCGTCTCGGTGCTTGTTGTTGCTGAAGTGCAGGTACCGTAGAATCTGCTCGAATCGAGCTCTCGCCATGAACTGATCAAATGTTTCTCT
Organism: Elongisporangium prolatum; assembly: GCA_023335875.1. NCBI lineage: Eukaryota > Oomycota > Peronosporomycetes > Pythiales > Pythiaceae > Elongisporangium > Elongisporangium prolatum. The sequence continues at coordinate 65,868 of JAADVW010000073.1, read as the reverse complement.
TGGCAAGGCGCCACAAGAGTCTACGCACCAATGATTGGCCATCTTCTCCCTCTGTGGGCACACAGTCCTCGCAACAGCAACCCGATCAGCACCACAGGCTCGTGCGGCTCAACTGACTTGAACTTCTTCGACTCTCTTCGGATCTGAGCTTCAGTCTTTGGCTTGTAATCAGAACGCCGCGCCTTTATCTTATGCTGTCGCTCAAGCATTTCAGCTTTTACCTCATCAATGCGTTGCCGATGATACAGGTTAGTTTCCGCTGCGATGTCAGACCACATGGTATTGGACAAGAAGTAGAAGAAGAGCGTCAAGACTGAATCGCCACAAGCTCTGCTCAGAGAGCTTGGACCCGACTCTCCATGGAGCAATCCCGCTGCTGGACGAGTCACCGTTGGCGCTGAATGATACAGATTAAACGTCAGGGTCCAATCAATAATGAGCTGTATGATACAGACTCGTAACATCATGTTCAGAATACGCTGTCCAGCCCGTCCTCGTGTGCTCCCGCAATACATCCTTGGACATAATCCGTATTACAGCCGGATCTGCCTCCGCTTCGACTGGTTTTTCGTCTTCGACTTCATCGGTACACATCATCATCGGTAGACATCATCATCGGAGTCATCATAGGTTTCGTCTTCGTCTTCAGACTCCACAAGATCATCGCCGACTGACTCATCAACATCAGCCGGTACGATTGGGGGAGAGGACGGCCTCGGGTGCGTGAGCGTCGGTAGCGAAGTGGTTGCAGTGGTGTCTGCGGTGGTGGTTGCCACTTGAGCAGCAGGAGCATGGGGATTAGAGAGCAGAGCACGCGAGCTACGGGACCGTGGCCGCTTCCCCGGGGCCCAAGTGCAGCCACCGTCGAAGTAGAGGCAGGGGTTGGCGCGAGTCTCGATTACGGATTCCGATACTACAGTCCAGCAGGATGGGCCATACGCACTTAGTCCCCGTAGCGAGGGATCAATTTCTTTGTAGGCGAGCGCGAGCTGACCAACTACGTGGAATCGCACAGTTAGTGTCAATGATAGCTCGTTCTAGGTCATAATCTAACCAGTAATGTAATGACAGGGATCCTGCCGGCTATACGACCAAAGAAACAAACAACTGCCCCAGCGTCTACTACCCCAGCGTCTACTGCCCCAGCGTCTGGAGACCCTGTTGCTGCCGCAATGTCTGCCATAGTATCGGCAGTTGCTTCAGCGGTGACTGCTACTTCGCCGATTGCTGCGTTCTGTCTCTCGGGAGTACGTCCAACCCATATCCTTCAACTCATTCCACATCTCGCGGAACGTGCGCGGGTCCGCGGCCCGTTTCGGCCCCATCGTCCTGAGGGCTCGCGGCGAATCTGAAAATGAGTGGGAACGAGTGAGAGCCACACAAATCTCTACAAACGTGTTTCTGAGAGATTTCTAGAAAAATACTTGTCTCACGCCCAGTGTTGCACAGTTGGAATATTTACCGGGCGGTTCGGTGCGAATGGGTCTTTTTTCACTTTTGCGATTTGTATGCCTTCATTTGATTTTATTATGCAAAACCGATATCATAATCTGTATTATACAGAATTGCATAAATGTTATTCTGTATGATACAGAGTGCAGGGCTAGAGGAGTTAAAAGCATGACACCTATATAAAGGCATATTTGCAGTATTCAATCAAAGCCTTTGCAGGACAGTGTCACATCCGTTTTGCTAAATATCAGCGAATCAAAAGTGTTAAAAGGGCGCGTGACACCTGTAAAAAATGCTTATTAAAACATTATAGAGGATAAACTTATATATCGTGGCTACTATCCGGACATCAATGCTGCCGAATTGTTGCTACTGTTGCCTGTACTGAAGGGCGTGTCTTGAATGTGTTTCGAGCAGTGTAATTTCGGGACGACAGTCAGCATTCGCGAAACATGCATGACGTTTCCGAGCATTATCACAACTATTCGCTTCAACTTGTCCAGTCTTGCTCTCAACGAGCTGCTGCCCAACTTGAACAATGTCACAGAGTGACGTCACGGGCCGAGGGAGATCGTCGAGAGTGACTTGGGTCACTATGTCGAGGGGTGATTTGAAGGAGATGGTAAATTGAGATGTGAAATTTTTAATGCTGGACGCTATCCTAAACGCGCTGTCACGACCACTCATTTCTATTCTGGTGTCACCTATCCTTATTTGTCCCTTGCACCCAGTCGAGGTCGTCTCGCCGTGCTGCGAGACAGTGCGTATGAATTGTGTTAACAATACTATACTTTAATCGCTATGAAAGTAGAAGCGTACTGTTTCTAGTTTAGTATAGTGAATGCTATATGTGCCGGTCATCAGCTGCTGCTGGAACAATTCAAGCCTAACGGCTCTGACGGATGCTTGCATCCGTCACACGACCTCCCTTTGAGAGAACGTTTCCTCCCTTGGAGTTCCAATACGCTGCGATCAATCCTGGAATCTGTTTGAGGTTTTCCATGGGTTTCGCGGGTTCCCATCTCGCTTCTTGAACTGATTGACCAAGCCAATGGATCTTGTACTGTTCTTTTCCATAGCGCTTTCGGTAGCCGAGAACAGCTTCGATGAGTTGTCCTTCAGTTTGAACATCGTCTAGAAGTACCTTACTAGCTCTCTGATGGCGGCTATCGTCTTGCTGATAAGCCTTGAGCAACGACGTGTAGAACACGGGATGTATCTTCAAATCGCTCGACATAGCGAGCTTGTATAAATCATGAGGTACCTTCCCAACGACCTTGTATGGGCCAGCAAATCTTGGCGCCAACTTAGATGTTGTAGCAAAACCCTTGTGTCGAATGTTGAGGTTCTTTCCATCGAAAAGCACAAGCTGACCCACTTCAAACCCCTGGGAGTTGTGGTTCTTGTCGTCGTAGATCTTCATCCGGTCTTGAGCTTTGCTCATTGCATCTTGGGCCATCTTGAGGAATGCCTCTTGTTACAAGACATCGCCGATCTCTTTGTGAGGAACTACGCGAAGTCAAAGACCATGGCCCACCAAAGTTAATCGTATCGGACCGCGACTCAAAGTTTACATCGAAACTTTGGCTATCAGTGGTGGAGGCAATGCAAACTCAGCACAACCTCTTATCAGCGTTCAGACCGCAAACTGACGGCCAAACAGACAGGATCAGCATGATCACCGAGGACTCTTTGCGCGGAGTAGTCAACTCAATGCAGAATAACTGGAACGAGTATCTCCATTTAGCAGTGTTTGCGTACAATCGCAAGGTCCATTCTTCGATTGGAATGTCGCCATTCGAAGCAGATCTCGGATATCGTGCATACATGCCGGATGATATTGAAGCCGATCCTGAGTTTAAACAGTTGAACAAGGCGGCGTAGATATTTCTTTTCCTTCTTGCCTTTGATCGCCTCATCAAGTGGCCCTGCAACTTTGGCGAAGTCAGCGCAGAAGTACGACACATGCACTGTAGTTCCAAGAAAGCTCTCCATTTTCTTCTTGGTTTTAGGAAGCGGCCGTTCGCGAATAATTTTGATCTTGTCCGGATCCATTCTAACCCGTCGCGGCCGACAAAGTCGCCGAGATACGGAATTTCCGGGACGCAGACCTGGAACTTAGCCAACTTGACCTAAAGCTCTTGTTCTTCGCAGCACTTCAGCTCTCGATCCAGTGCCGCAAGATGCTCTCCAATATCCGAGTCGCGCGTGAAGACGTAAATTTCATCGAAGTAAGTGCGCAATACATCTCTCAAATCGCTAAATACGCGCTGAAGAAAGGCGATTAAACGTTCCAAGACTCCCATTAAGTCCTATGGGCGTTACAAGATATTCGAACAAACCATCCGCCGTTGAAAAGGCAGTAAGCGAGATGTCTTGTTCGCGGAGTTCGACTTGATAGTAACCCCACGAAAGGTCCATACATGAGACCAGAAACTACCCGACATTGCGTCGAAAGTAACTTTTTTGCGAGGCATTGGAATAGCGGGTAATAGTGTTGCAGCAATTAGCTGTCGATAATCATAACGACCTTCCAACCAACTGGTTTCTCGACGGAAATGTTGGTACCGAAAATGGTGAAGTGCTTGGGCGGATAATAACTGCCTTCACCAATTTTGTCGTCCATGCTTGGATTTCTTTGCGCTGCTCTGGACTTTGACGCGATTGTGGAACAGCGATCGGCTTAACGCCTGGCTTGAGCTTGATCTCGTGCTCAATGCCTTCACGAATGGGAGGCGTTGCGTTTGGTAACTCTGTGTGAAAACCAGTGTCCTTGTATTTCCTAAACACTTCGTACGCTGGGTTTTCCAACGGTGCCTCCAATTCTTGCTGTTTAAAACGTTCCGCTTTCTCTGAGTCGTACGGATTCACCATAAACACGCACTCAACGTTGCCATTGCGCATCTCTTTGGCAGGAGACATTATCGAGATAAGTTTTTGCCATGATGGTCATGCTACCTGTAGAAGTTGAAGAGTTCTCGACTTTGTCGTTGCCGCGCACGTCTACGATTCGCAACTATGCGTGCTGGGCACGGTTGGTGTTTTTAACTTCAAAGGCGTTTCGTCATTTGCAGCTCGAGACTTAAGATTGAGCGACTTCCAATCAATGTCGGGATTTTGCTCTCGAAGCCAGATCATTCTGAGTAACACATCGTTGCCTTCAAAAATGGGCATGACTTGGAATTGACTCGTAACAGGTGCAAAAACAAATACTTCTAAAGTCATTTCAGCCGTTCGGCGAGGACGACTAGCCACTTGACCAAAGCCAAGGTCAACATCCATAACCTTGGACTCGTCCTCATGGACATTGAGCTCCAACTTGTGAGCGAGTTCCTCTGAAACGCCATTACGACTCGAACCATTATCGACGAAGATGGAGACGTCTCTTCTGTTGTCACTGCTTCTGCAAGCAACTGCTTTACTTCCGGACTCGAGTAAAATGTACCACTGACATAGTGGTTGCTTTCTGTGGTGGCGGGATCCTTGGACCTACATTTGGGTGCGATATGCCCCTTCTTTCCATACTTGTGGCAAGTTGCGGCCTCTTCCAGTCGTTTTTTCCTCGAGTGTTTGTTTCAACACCTTGCTTCTTTTCTGCTGGTGCCGTCCTTGCTGCGGCGTTGGTGTTGTTACGTGGCATGAAAGTTCTTGGCTCTTTCCCATCGAAGTGGGCGAATTCATCGTTTGTGGCTTGCACGACTGCTTCAGTCAGCGTCGAAGGGCTTTTTTCCTTGATCTTGATGCTTGTTTCTTGGCGTAAACCATGCTGGAGGCAGAATTGTTTGCCCAAATCAGAGGTCGGAATCTCAGTTTATGACGCAAGTCCTGGAAACTCGACACGTATTCGTGGATAGTTCCAGACTGGTTTTAGTCAAAGAGTCTTTCGCGAAGGTTGTACTCAAAGTCACGCGGTCGGAAACGAGCACGCAACTGATGCTTGAAAAACACCCATGTCTTGTTCCGCTGCTCAACTTCACATTGTGCCAAAAAATGTACGATACCAGTTGAGTACCGTATTGCCAAGATTACTGGAGATCGTCGTTACAAAGTTAGCTTGCATAAGTACGCAACTCCGGTGTAGTATTCTTCCGTCGCAAAGATCAACAGCTCTAAATCTTCATCTATCTTGCCTTCATAAACGGTAGGATCCTTCTTGCGTCATCTATCACCTTGCTGAATAATGAGCTGTTCGAATTGAGCTTGTGCCTGGTGCATGCGCGCTTGTGATTACTGTATTTGTGCATGCACTGGAAGCTGAAAGATCAGGCACTATCTCGCCCTTCTCGTCACGAGTCAAGTGCTAATGACGTAAAACCATCAGCACGAGCAGCTTGGAATGTTTGATTCTGTTGCGCCATCATCATAACTAATTGCTGTAGCATCGATGTGTCTGCAGCAGGAATCCTTGAGCCCGAAGAAGGCGCTTGTGGTAGACTTGGCGTCGCGGTACCAGCAGAAGTCGGCTCACTTGTGTCTGGCCCAATAGGGTTTCACCCAGTTGGCATGGCGTTCGTTGGAGTTTGAAGCGCCGATGACAATGGGTTATCGTCCGGCTCGACACTCGTTCTGCTTTGTTGGAGACGGGCTTTCAGTCGCTCGACTTCGTCTTGAAAGCATGAACAACTGGGCTCCCTTACCCGTACTCGGACAAAAATCGACAGTGACTTAAAAGCTAGGTTGTCATCACAAAAATAGTTCTAAACGAGTCTTCGCTTCTTGTACAGCTGAATGGAGTGCTTAGAGCAAAGATTCACTAATATCCTCCGGATTCAAATTTGCGCTTCACGCTGACTGCCGTCCGATAACTCGTGTACCTCTGTCCACGTGCGGTCATATTTCTCTCACGAAGGTCCTTGTTGGTGAAGTCGACGTCTCTCTGTCCACATATACGCGGTTTAGCACTCGTTCGCTCGTCACAGATACGCTCACTCAACATATCGTCCGCGTGGACGCACTCATACTCAAGACCCTCACTGTGGTCGTCATCTCTTCTTTCACACATATCGGCTGGGTAGCCTGCGCCGACACCGAGCTCCCTAAGGCTCAGCCGCTGCACCACTCCCACCGTCTTTCAGATATACCAGCTGGGTAGTCTGCGCGTACACCGAGCTCCTAAGGCTCAGCCGCGACATCACTCCCACCGTCTCTCATATTGAGTAGTCTGCACCGACACCTAGCTCTGCAGAACTGGCCGCCACACGGCTCTCATCATCATAATCATCACCAGCGTTTCGCTACATACGCCGTCTACAACCTATTTCAAGGGGCCGTTCGCAGTGCTATTCCGGGCGTTCTTCGAACGCCTGCCCGTCTATGACTAGGACGGCTCCCGCCCTGGCGGTTGTCGACCACAGCGACACCGATCTCTTGCCAAAGATCACGGCTGTGCTGAGTCGACTTGGTGTCCAGACCACGGAGAACCCGTGGGTCCTGAACAGATCCCTCCTGGTGCTTCTCAAGAAGCCCTCACATCCTTAGAGAAGACTCCTCGTCAGCACGGCCCTGGCGAAGCCGTGTGTGCGATCGGTAGCTGCTGGCACCCGCTCGTGGGGCCAGACTTCACTCTCATTCGTCATACTTCATACACTCACACACTCTTATGTATTCACTTCTCAACTTACTTTGGTTCACTCTGCTTCTCTCGGCGCGAATCTCGAAGTGAGACCGCCTGCCGGCCTCTCCAATGCCACTCTGGCGCCACTTTCTCCCTCCTGCGAGTGTACGCACTTCAGTCCTCGTCTGCTCTCTTCTAGGTCCAGATTGGTGTCCATCGTTAGAGTACCGTGGGTTCTATTGTCAGAAGTCCTACAACTGGAGCTGGTCTCGGCAGCCAACGGCAGCTCGTTGGTCGTACTGTACGTTTGGTGTCGATGGTCATGGTTGGCCTTGACGCCATCGTGACCTGCTGAATAGCCGTAACACAGTCTACGTGAATAGTAGAATGGGGATCTGAAAAAATTAGAATTCACAGGGTCTTTTATTACAAAAGTTTTGAGTAGTATTGAATTATACAATGTTTCGGGCCTCAACTTATCGAATGGAGGGTGTTCACAAGCGCAACTTATCCACACCAGCCTTGACTTGAAGCCGTGCCGCTGCTGTAGCTTGCCGATCCAGCCACTTGAGAAGACCATACGCTCGAGCTTGGGATAGGGGACGTAGGCTCCGTCGCCGACTAGAGTGGCACAGATCTTCTCTGCCTTTGCTCTGATCGTGGCCCACGTTACAACGGGCATTCGCAGCGTCTCACACCGCTCGATCCAGATTACGAGCGCTAGCTCCAGTGGTGGCCACAGCACAGGCTGGCGTGTCTTTTGGTTGGGGCAGGATCGGATGTTGGCTTCGTTGAACAGCTGCTTGAACAGCTTCACCAGTGTGGGCGGCGACGGGTTCCGCTGCAGCTTGAACTCTGAGCCAGCCCAGGCGCAAAGTGCGCTGAGAGACATGTTCGGGTGCTCATTGTGCAGCTTACAGAGCATCATCATCTGCTCTGCAGTAAGTCGGACGCGTGTGTTTGGCAGCGGCATGGCAGTTTCTTGCGTTGTGGTGGATGCCACGCCAGGGCGCGCCATGGTTTCAGAATTAGTGATTGTCATTCGTGTTCAGAAAAATATCGATTTGGACAGGGTATCGATTATGCTTAGTATTCACTAATGAGAGAGTAAACTGTATACCAATTTCATGACGGCTATTACTGTACAATTCAATGGCGTGTACTGTATAGTGCTCGCCATGAAAAATTATATTTTTTGTGAAAACGTTCGACTAATTGCTCCTTTTTTGATCTGAAAAATGGTTTTTTTAGCCAATGATGAGGCGCATCGATAGACATCAAAATCAGCCTCTAACTCGGCGTACTCGAAAAATTAGAATGGGTTTAGTAAAAATACCGCAAAAATTACCGAGTGAAAACAAGAAGAGGTTGCGGTCATCATCGTATTAAATGCTTAAGCGATCGTCAACAAGCGTTTTTAATACGAAATATATGCTCCTCGCAATGGAGTGCCTCTACACGTTTAGGCATTGATAGAACAAGTGCTTCAAGGTAAGAGTCAGGCATTTCCTCCCACGCCTTTAAAATGGCCTCTTTTAAGGCTTCCTGCGAGTAGAATTGGCGTCCGTTGGCGTACACAGCGTTCGTGAGATAGCCCCCGCATTTTAAATGGGATTTAGGTCTGGTGACTTGGCTGGCTGGCCGTGTCATAACGTCGATACTTTGGCTAGAAAGCCATGCCTTTGTGTAGCGTGAAGCGGGGGCCGCCGCATTGTCCTGCTGAAAAATTTGCGTTGATGAGTCGAACGCAGGTTGCAAATGCGACGACAGTACAGCCACGTACGTCTTGGAGCCGATAGATCCATTGAAAAAGTGCAGAGATGTCTTCTTTCCTCCGCAAAAACCACCCCAAACCATCACCCCACCACCACCTGAGTGGCGCCGTACGTCGTGAGGCTCTGGGCGGCGAATGTCCACCCAACGGCGGCGGAACCCATCAGGATCGTCAAGAATCCACTTCTTCTCGTCCGAGAACATGACATTGGCCCACCAGTGGTCACCAAGGCCGTCATTCTCGCTAGCCCATCGGAGCCGTGCCTTGATGTGGCGAGGCTCGAGGGCTGGGGCGGCGCGGATTTTCTTGTACTTCAACCAAGGCACAGAAGCGATGTAGCGCTGGATTGTACGAACCCCTGCGTCCAGTTTGAGATCGTCGCGCACCTTTCTCGCGCTGCCATGGCCGGCAGCAACCTTCCGAACAATAAGGCGGCGACTTCGATTGTCCAATTTCTTGGGACTCCCGCGCTTTGAGGCCTTCGCTGGGGTTCCTTGGGCCTTCAAAACCTTGTGGACAACACCGACGGAGCGCCCAACGACTTCGGCAATGCACAGGAGCTTCATATTCGCACTTCGGAGAGCAATAATGGACTTCTTCTCTTCGATCGATAGTTCTGGGCGTCGTGTCATGTTTCGTGATTTGAAAACTATGATTTGAAAACTCGTTACCTGGTAGGAGATAGATTGCGCGCCAAAACAAACGTATTTACAACCGCTCCTGCCAACGTAAAAAAGTTTTTTACGCGCCCAAACATTTATTACGGCCTCTGATTTGTCCCTTGAAACCCTATCGTTATGTAAATGTTTGATCATTTTTCGAGTACGCCGAGTTAGGGGCTGATTTTGATGTCTATCGATGCGCCTCATAATTGGCTAAAGAACTCATTTTTCAGATCAGGAAAGGAGCAATTGGTCAAAAAAATATAATTTTTCATAAACCACTGGCGAGCACTGTACTGTGTAGAGTACTGTACTGTATTTCGTTTCTAACGTATCTTTTCCGACCGTACATTGCAGCCGTATATTACTGAGGTCCAGACCCATCAATCTGATCCAAGTTGAAGCGCCAAACGAGGCAAATTCCCATTTTTCGGAATTTGCAGATTGAAAGCATATGGTCCTGCAGAGTATATCCTATTGCCGTCACTAGCAGGCAAAAAAGCCGAAGGAAGCAATAAGCACGAATGCTTTAGCGGCATACACTGCTGCGTGCGAACCGACTGGCTGCTGCAATAGAGATCTCTCACCAGAATTCTGACCTGTATGTAGACAATGGCCAAACCGCAAGCCTCCACCCATCAGCTTCAGTGCTCCAACACCCTTCCAACGAGAGTGCTGCGCATTCATCTCGCTTTCAAAAGGGGATTCGGTGCTCGATATAACAGAGATTTGGTGTTAAGTACTATGTACAATGTGTCAAGGCCACAAAAAAGGCGATGACACTTCCAACAATGTTCAGGATACAGAAAGCTCTTAATCATCTTATTTATCACCATATCCTTCACTGTAGTCTGGTTCTTCGTCTTCTTCACTTTCTTCTTCCTCAGCGGTGCCCTCCAGCTCCTCCTTTCCAATGGTAGTGCCATCGATCCGTCGATTCTTGAGCACACCAGTCGTGTAGGCATCCAAGACTCCGTTAGCACTCGCCAACTCTTCTCCCCTGTATATAAGCTTTTCAAGCAGCTTCTTCACCATCGGCACTTGAGAGGCAACCGAAGGGTCCTTGATGAGCTTACCATGGGCACAAAGTACTTGCATGCGCCGTGTTGCTACTTGAACCTCGCCGATCAATTTCATGATTGGCTCACTGTGCTGTCGGAATTGTGCCTGGAAAAATGGCATGACCCGCAAAACCATTTCCAAGAACTTGCGTCCAAGCTTCAAGACCGATGCGACCAGTGCTGCACGTTGAAAACCCTTCGTCACACACACTAACAACTTGAATAGCAAAGCCGCCTGAGATAGATAGTTGAGCAGAAAATGAACATCTGTAGCTGCACTGGTATCAAGTCGAGCCGTTGCTGCTACAAGTGCATCCAACATCACTCGGTGGTAGATACCGACTGATTTCTTGTCTAATGTTGCGAATGCCGCTGAACGTTGTCCATCGTGTTCGAGTAGCTGCAGAAACCCATCTATCGCGAGAGTTTGGATGCTGTCAAGAATTATTTCGCTTTGGTGTAAATAGCACTTTAGAAGGACTTCCAATTGTGCGTTCTTGTACACGTACTTCAAATCTCCATTGGACCAATCTTTTTGCAAATACAATAAAGCGATCTCACTGATTTGAGAAGCCATCACACTCGGAATGCTTTCTTTTCGTCCACTCAACGCAATAGAAGGGATCTGATGGAGGACTTGCATAGCGTCGAATCCGTAAGCCAAGGACAAAAGGGAAGTCAAAGACGTGAGATGAGCGACGCCCATTGACAGATTGTCTTCGACCGCGCCCAAGTAGCGCAGTAGCACCTTGAAACATCGCTTGAGGACCTACACCAAGACGTCAAAATAAGAGAGTATGAGTATCGATCGACTCATTCAGCTAATCACTGATTTTACATGTTGTTTGAATGCTGGTGGATCAGTGGTATTGAAGCTGACTCGCTTGTCTTTTGTTAGAACCATCGCTTGTAGACACTTGTATTTCATGAGTTCATCCACTTGGTCTTGTATCGAGTTGCCTTGAAGATCAGCAATCAATTTTAGGACGTGAAAATAATCCATCAGAATAAGAACACGATCTGTTTCAGCACGAACGGTACTCGAAGTATCTTCATCAGCTTCTTGTGTTTGTGTCGCACTGCTGAGCAATTGACGTGCATAGTTTCCCGTCGCGTCCAAAACACCGGATTCTAACAGATTCAAGATAAAAGGGCCAGCAGTAACGAGCTCCATTTCGTGCACCAGTAACTCATATTTCCCGGATTTTGCGTCTCCAGGTCGCTTCCCACGAAACGAAGCAGTAGGGTTTTTACTCGCTTCGCCCTGAACACATGTTTGCACATGCGACCTTAGAAGATGAAAAAGAAAGCCGACAATAGGCATGGTCGACGCTGATCCGTTGGCAGCAGACGACTGCGCACTTGTGACCACACTCAAAATACGTGGTGACGTCAAGATCGAGATAACTTCAGGCCACAACGGCAAAAAGCTCTTCAGAATGAAACTGCGACGATCCGTGGCAGCCACTACGGGACTTGACTTGGACGATGGCCTTCCCACTTTTTTCGCCTCCAGCAGTTTTCCATGTCCAGAGTGAGCAATTGACTCGGATGTGCTGGACAGTCCGACTGGCGAAAATGATAGGCAAACAGGAATAAGTTCATCAAGTAGAATCGACTCCAGCATTAGCAAATTTTCCAGACGCTCGGACACTTTGGTGACGTAGTAATCCGTTTTCTCGCATGCAAAGAAATTCAAAATGGATCGGATCCAGTTAACTGCATGCCATATTGTAGCGCAGACAGCGTTTTGAGCTGTTGTATCAAGGCCTGATATCTCTTCAATTACGGATCGCCTACAAACGATAGAAATGTATTCGTGAGTGATGATGTTGAACCTACGAGAGCATGATAAGATACGTACTCCATCATTTGGATTGGACATACAAGCACGCACTCGATCTCAGTGATGACATTACGTTTGCGAGCACACGTTAATAGCAAAGTCATCAACGAGCTTAAGAACATGAGCGAATGACGTTCGGTGGCATTAGGAGACACGACAAGATCTAATATCTTAAGATAAACAGGTGAAAGCTAGACAGCCATTCACACAACAGAGTTGATTGTGAGATGTAACCATTTCGCTAGGAATGCACTCAGCTCTGTGGTCCATACCTTGTCATCTAGGCCGATCCAAAGCGTAGTCTTCATTGCTCCGCTCAGAACTGTTTTCTCATAGTCACCAGCCAGCTTCTTGGATAGCACGAAATCGTCCATGAATTGGGCCGACAAAAAATCCATGAAGTACTCACAAATGATGCCCACGAGTATGTCAGCATACTTACCACGCTCGAGGACCGTGACGAAAACTGTCAGTTCATCAAGCATAAAGCTTACGCACGTCGTGTGAGACAAACAGCTTTCGAACAGGTCAACTACGCTTCGATTGAACGAGGTTGCGATGTCTTTGTCTGATTGCTGTGGTGGTTCTGATTCTCCGACAAAATTTTCACTAGACTGTTTGTCGTCATCTGTAGTAGCACATTCAATCACAAACCTCAAAAGTATTTTCAGTCGCGACACCGCGGCGATGATTCCATAACACCTGTAACGCGGTTCTTGATGAAAGGATAATTTTCTCACCAAGTTGCATAAATCTGGATCATTGTGTCCGCCAATTGTAAACAAGAGATCATAAATCTTTCGCGCTCGAACGACATTGCAATCTTCCATCACATCCAACATTTGCTTCATTGCTGGCAAAAACATAGCCAGTCGTCCTTTCCTAGCGCCAAGCTTTTGCGCGTAAATCGAGCGCTCTCCAATTAGCTCATGAAAGGACACTGTTGGAGATGCGAGCGAAGTGAATGTGTCGATCGCTGCGAGCGATGTGTTTGTGTCATTGGAAAGGCAATGACCGAGTAATGCAGACACAATCTACGCATCGTAAGACACCCGTGAGTTCTATAAGTGCGAGTTGAGAAGCGTGGAACAACTCACCTCTCCTTGATAAAATGCAATTTGATTACTGTTCATGTGGTTTCCATAGCGCATAGAAAACTCTTCAAACAAAAGCTCAAACAGCAGTTGACCCATCGCAATACAAGTCGCATTGGCTGAGTGAGAAATGAGAGTGGTCGCGAGCTGAATAAGCGATGGAAAATACGTCTTTAGCGCATTCTTATGCGACTGGATGCTCTGGATCAGAAGCTCAGACGACAAACGACCATTTTGAAATTGTTTCTTCAGAAGCTTTTCCATTTTGGTCTTGTGTTGTGAGATCGAATGACTCGCGAACAAAATCCAAACATCTAATAGCCGCATCTGTGTTTGCTCGGCCGATTGCATGCGGACAAGAAAGACCTTTAACAAATCTTCTCGGAAATGGAATCCTTGCACCAGAATACCAAGAATGAGCGCTTCTTCACTCCGCGCGTCTTCAGCTCCCGTCAAATCCGGCTCCTGAAAGGAAAGCGTCGTGCTGAGTTTCTCACACAGTTGGTCTGCAATGAGCTCAATGTCACTACCAGGGACCTCCTGGATCAGATACTTGACGATAGCGGGGAGATCAGCGAGCGGAGAGGAGACCAAGCGCTCCATCACGCACTGAACCACTCGCTCCGTCTGCTCGTGCAGCACGTTAAAGTTGCCCAGTGCCTCGACGCAACACACCACGAGCGCAGCTTCGGACTGAATGAGCTCTAGCAAGGCCTCGACCACGATCTATCAAGATCCAAAGGTGTGAAAAGCCTAAACAGGTCTTGAGAATTGACAGGAGAACTCACCAGACTGTCTTCGTCGCTTGCGATCTCGGGCAGAATGTAGATCACGTCCTGCTGCAGACTGAGGGGCAATGCAGGCAGCGCACTAAGCAGCTTCTCCAGCAGCTGCATGGAGTCTACAATGAGACCCATCCAGCGGATCTCGCGTAGAATGAGCTTGGGGATGTTCCTCTCCAGCAGCTGTGCATCCATCTCCGCTGCGAACTCCGACAACTACTGGAAGCAGTCTGCACTATGAGTCTCCTCCATGTCACAGCCCCATGCGCACTCCAACTTCACCTTTTCCAGCAGCATGTCCACGATGCCTGTCTGTAGCACGTCCTCACGCAGTAGCAGACCGAGGAAGCTCATCTGCGACTCGAAGCGGCCACAGAGCCCGATGCTGAGCAGCAACAGCAACTTGTCCTCGTCCGCCACGAACGCCTCCAGGTCGCGCAGAAACGTGATCACGGGTGCAGCGCTGACGTCCATACCCAGTTTGGTTCGCACATCTCTGTGAACGCGCGCATCGTCTCCAGAGGCCTCGTACGCGTCCCAGATCTGCTGGAACGCGCTGCCGGAGCTCATGTCGGCAACCCCGCACTTTGTGGCCCGCTGTGTGTTGGGCACAGTCCCGAGATTAGTGTGGTCCAGTCTATTTGGACCAGCAGGTCCATGCGAATTTGAATCCTTGGCGGGCAAACTCAGAGGAAGATCTCGCTCGCGATGGACACGTTCCTGCAGCTTGTGCCCATGGGCCATGACGCCGACAGCGACACGGGGCTCGTATACGGTGATGACGACCTGGTGGTCGGAGAGTCGGCTGTGGGCCTGGACGACGCCATGCCGTCCAATGAGCCCGTCGCGCTCTTCGATGGACATGCGACATCGTCGTCAGCCATCACTCAAGAGCACTTATCGCACGAAGGCTACAGCTACGATGAAGAGACAGGCTCGACCTCAATCGCGCAGAACGAGATCGCCGATATGGAGCGCCAGCGCTACGCGAAGCGAGCGCGCACGATCGAGACGAACATGCAGGACGCTGAGAACGAGGTTCAGCAGCGACTCAACGTCATGAAGCTCATTCTCGAGCTTAAAGACCCCATCGAGCAGCTGTCCGAGTATGTCGCGCTCATGCTGGAAGAGCGACACGATGAAGAGATCGAGATTGTCTCGGAGCTGCTGCAGTGCGCAAGGAATCTGACGCAGAAGGAAGACATCGAGGTTGCACTTTTCGGCGCGTTCTTCTTCCTCTGTGATGCGGCGCCGCGCAACCGCAATCGTGGCATGACTGCAATGCTGCCGGTCGTGGCGGCCATGATGGAGGCGTCTAAGGGACTCGACCATCCATTCTGAGCGCAAGAGAAGAACTAGGACCATGGATATCATTATAGGGAACAAAACAGTACAAGTATACAGCATGGAGCATGGAGCTACGACGCCCAGGCAAAGAAGTTGCACTGCTGGTCCTGCGAATTCGAGCACTTGTAGAATGTACGGCCTTGGTTTTGGCCCTGCCGGCAGGTCAACAGAGTCGCGGGCTTCCCACATTCGCACTTGGTGCCTGGCTCGGCCAGTTCGTTGCTGTTGCTATTCGAATTGCTTCGGCTAAATGAAGAAGTGTTTCTGCTGGGTGGCGGATTGTTTCTGGTCGCTGACGGACGGCGCGATGAGGTTCTGTCTTGGAGATTCCATTCATCTTTCCATTGAAAGTACCCGCAGCTTTCGTTGGTTGAACGACTGCAAGCGAAAAACTCGCGATTCTGGTTCTCGCCAGGCTTGCGAACTGTGCGCGTTACGCAAGGAAGATCGCAGCCAGTACAATGAGGCGCGTCACCATCCGTACTTGACCGCCTGGACGGTGTAGAGCTTGCCGCTGTGGTAGTAGATGCTTCGTCTTTCCATTCGAAGAAGCCGCAACTGTCAGCTTGGGGGCGGGGACAAGAGTAGAACAGACGTCCTTTGTTGACGCCTTCTTTCCTCACAGTACGCTCGGCACAGGGCTCGCTGTGGCCAGTGCACTTGGGAGTCGTGCTCAAGTCTCGATTGGCGTCATCCATCCACATGAAAAACTGGCATTGCTCTGGCTGGGGCAGCGAGCAAACGTAAAATAGTCGGCCCTGGTTATCTCCTCGCTGTGCTTCGCGTTCAACGCACGGAAGGTTGTGCTCAGGACAGAGAGGGATGTTTCCACCGCCTCCGTTGCTGCTGCTGTTCCCTCGATGAGCAGGCGCAGGAGGTTGAGAGTTATTACTTGGACCAGTTCTGGCGCTTCTTGTGTTACTTGATATTTGTCTTTGATTGCCACTCGCTGTTGCTCGTCTTTGATTCCCACTCGGCGGATCATCTTGGTCATCGTTGGATTGGTCATATCCTGTTGAATAGCGTCTGTGCCCAGGATTTGAAGAGGAATTCGATGGACGAGAATTCGTTGGCTCATCACTTATCGGATTGCTGAACTGATCCGCAAACGTTTGATCCAGTACATCAGCACTTTGCGAAACATTAGCAAAGATCCGCTTCATCTAAAAGAAACTAGAATCAAGTCCCACTCCACACAAAGTACAAACACTTTAGTCGTACCTGCACCATGCATGATCTGACTACTTCCTTTATATCCTTCTGACCAAGTGCGATGGACTTGCAGTCGTTCTCCATCTGACAGCAAAGACAGTTAGATCCTACGTGGTGATCACATTGCGCCAGCACCTACCGCAGCTCGTAAAGCGGGCTTAGCTAAGTCGAGTCCCATTTGCTCGTAAGACAACACCAATGCCAAACCTAGTGTTGTCGGCTTAAACTGTGTATCGTTATTCACTTTGAGGACGTAGTCACGTTTGAGAATCGTCTTGATGTGTTCTGCAATTGTGGCATCCGTACCAATAGCATTGGTGTCCATTTTCGCGATAAGATCTGCCTCGGAGAGTAATGGTGGAGGCGTTGTCTCACCCGATGTCATGGTCAATGTCGTTGGGTTAAATGTATCTCCACGTTCATAAACTGGAATCACGGACGTGTTCCACTTCTCATACTTGTAAATATCCAAATAATTTCGCTCAGTCACCATCAACCCAGAAGCAGAGAACCGCTCATCAACAATCTTCATCTCGACGCTAGTTTGATTGCCCTTGGCATCTTGACTGCAACAAGCGAGGAAGTGCAGAGTGATAAACTCGTACACCTTCTTCTCGACCATGTCAGTTATCCTGTTGATTGGTACGCACTTCGTTGGGTGAATGGGAGGATGTGCTTGATCGTCGCCTCCTCCGTGACGGGGATGTTCATATTTGCCGCCTTGCAAGAGCAGTTGGCTCACGTAGGAACCCCATTGCTCATGGTTTTCGTGCAGAGTCACGAGTGCCATGAGATCTGTTCCTTCTTTAAATTTGTTTGTCTCTGTACGCGGATAACTGACGAAACCTTTGTTATATAGGCTCTCAGCCGCCTTCATTGCCTGTTCTGAAGATATCCTCAGCCATCGTGACGCACGCTTCTGCAGTTCGACCGTAGTCAGTGGCAGAGGCTTGCGCTTCCACGTCGGTTTCTTGTCCACCAATTCGATAATGGCTACAGGGTTCTCCTGTAAAACCTCATAAATACATAAGCAAGCCAGACGGTCAAATAGATGCAATCGCTTCCACTTGAATGCGGTCGTTGGAGTGTTTGGCTGATCCTCTTGTCTGTGTGTGACTGCAATTGAGTAAAACGCCTCGCGCTCGAAGTTCTGGATCTTCAGAAATCGCTCGACCACAAAGCCAAGCGTCGGGAACTGGCATGGGCCGTAGCTGATCACACCCTTCTCTTTCGACGCTATGCCTGGGAATTTCGCCTGAATGCGCATAGTCTGGAATCGAGTGAACGCAGCACCGATGCGGAGATCGATCTCCGACCGCGCATCGCAGGCCAGCGACAGCTTCTCGTTCGGAACGGACAAATTCTGGACTGCGTAAATGATATCGCGAGGAATCAGAGCGGAGAACTTGGCTCGAAACACTCGAAGCCGATTTGACGCTCGTTCGCACACGCTTTTGACTTCGAACGCGATGTTTTCGCCCTCACGATCGCAATCTAGCCACAACACCAACCACTATGTCCAGGTCACGTGGCATCAGCAGCCGGTACCAGGCATTGCATTACGAAGATACACGCACCTGACTATGCCGTGCTTCAGTGGTCAGCGTCTTCGCGATCTTGGCTTGGGTCTCGTCCGGACGCACTCGCTTCATCACGGGTGCTGTGAAGAGCTCCATGGGGTCACACGAGTGCCAGCTCCTGCGCGTTGCACCATAAATACCACGACAACAGCAGAGCCATCCAGACACAGCAAAACGCACCGCACACTCACGTCAAAATCCATTTCCATGAGATGGCCCGTGACGGACGTTACGACCATTTGCACTCGCTCGCCCTGGATCTCGTATGGGAACTCGTAGACCGGATTGTACTGCGAGAAGCCCTGCCGCTGCAATGCACCAGCAGTCGTCAACAGCTATAATACAGGCCCATACGCCTGCCACACACATAAACGCACCCGTTTGGACCTTCCAGAGGACAGGATGTTGGAGATCTCCTTGGCCACCGACGGCTTTTCGGCCACGTTCAGCACCTTCATCTCGCACTTCCTTCACTGCCAGCGGCAACATTTGGAGCGCCTAATAATGCGTTTTATTGGCTGAAAAGGTTCGAATTTCAGCCAATCGCATAAGCACATAATGGTGTGCCATACAAGACGTTGATTGGCATGGTGCATGGCTTTTTGAACGTGCGCAAGCCCCAGGGCATGACGTCGCACCAGTGCGTGGCCGTGGTGCGTCGCATCTTTCGGACCAAACAGGTCGGCCATGGAGGCACACTAGATCCAATGGCCACGGGTGTGCTCACCATGGCGCTCGGCAAAGCCACCAAGCTGCTGCAGGTGACAGAGTTGCTGGGTCGCTTTGGTCCATGTTACGTGTGGATTGACAGACGCATGTGACTCAGCATTTGAACAGCGACAAGGAGTACGGCGGCACGATCCGATTTGGCGTTACAACGGACTCGGACGACATTACTGGGTACGGGATTGGATCATTGTGTCTGTTGGTGACTCATTATCGTTGTGGACATCTTAGAGAGCAGATCACAGAGCGCTCAGTGCCATGGCTCACAGAGCAGCAGGTGCGCCATGCCTTGAAACGGTAAGACATTGAGAATGCGTCATGACCAGTTGAGCGGCATCTAATGCAAGTGAATGTAAGCTTTGTTGGCCACATCGATCAAGTGCCGCCTCGCATTAGTGCACTGAAGAAGGACGGAGTGCGGCTCTACACATTAGCACGCCAGAAGCAGGTAAGAGCTACAGCATCATGAGCTCTAATTGTTGATGCTGATTCTGGTTCTTGTAGGAAATGAACTTGCAGCCGCGGAAAGTGACGATCAACCGGATCGACCTGCTTCAATTTACTCCAGGTCTCTTTCCAGAGGTATTCGCAGCACCATCAGATTCGTATTCACGGATATCCAGTGGCTCTGACTAATGGAATACGTCTACAGGCTGCGATTCGTGTGACTTGTGGTAGTGGGACATATATCCGATCCATTGCACGAGAGTGTGGCGAAGCGCTGCTGGTTCCGCAAGAGCGTATCGATCAGTCGTGCCAGCTTACCAACAGCCAAGGCCAATTCTGCGTTGGGGGAACGCTCACTGAGCTGCAGCGAACACGAAGCGGTGAATTTCGTCTGAACGAAAGCTTGGATTTCGACACAGTCCGAGAGAGGATGGAGGTAACGGAAGCTTTGTTGCCTGCTGATCCAGAGTATGTTCTCACTGCTGCTGCTTCAGGCTGGCGATTCTCCGCTGATCCCGATGGAGCAGCTGCTTCTGCATCTGTCAGCGATCACCCTTCCTCCAGCCTCAGTGCACCGATGGCAGATCGGCGGCATTGTCGTCGTTTCAGTCCATGATGTCATGCCAGGAGAGACCACAGAGGACGCAGGAAGCGTGGGCCATGGTGACACCATTCGCATCTACGACTCGTCCTCGCCTCCGGTGTTTCTTGGTGTTTCTCAGTTAGACAAGACGCCGAACAGAGCAGACCTCTATGTTCTCCGCAAACGCCTCTTTCTGTGACGTCCAGTAATCCCCACAAGGAGCCCACGCTATAGAATCGAGATAGAAATTAACACAAGGCGCTTTACTCTATTTGCTGCGGTACCATGCACGCGCTCACTGCCGGCGACCGTTGTTGCCCTGGGACATTTGCATCATCTGCTGCAAACCAGCCGCCATGATGGTCGCAAACATTTCCATGTCCATTGGCATGTCCGAGGGAGGCCGAGCCGTCTGGTCGCGCTGCGAAGTCTCATAGGCGTATGCAGTTGCGCCGGTGGGCTGCACCATTGTCTTGGCCACTTCGAAATCTGCCATAGACAGTGGTCGCATGGTGATCTGCAGCAGCTCGCTCTCGTCCTGGCCACGCTTCTTCGCAGCGGCCGCGGCCTTGCGCACTTGATCAATGTGCTCACGCAGTGGGATCATCAGCGCTGCGCGGCACAGCTCCTTTAGGTCACTTCCGCTGTAGTAGACGCAGTCGACGCTCAACTGGTGGAAGTCGAAGTCCTTATCCACTGCTTCGTTCTTGAGCTGCAGCCGGAGGATTTTCTCGCGCTGGAACTTGTCTGGCAGTCCGATCTCGAAGGTACGCGGCATTCTTCGTAAGAAGGCAGGATCCACATCGCTAGGACGGTTTGTCGCGCCCAGGACGATCACGCCAAAGCCGCTGTCGCTATTATTCAGCTCTGTGAAGCCGTCCCAAAGCGCCAGGAATTCCTAAAACACGCGAGGCAGCAACTACTTAAGGTGTACATTCATTGAGCGGCTGCATCAGGGATCGCCTACCGTCTTCATCGAGCCCATGGTCGGCTCCATAGCGCCACCTCGGTTACCCATGAACGAGTCGACTTCGTCAATGAAAATGATGCAGGGCGCGAGCTTTGTTGCCAGCGAGAACGCCGCGCGCACGAGCTTCTGCGACTCGCCAAACCACTTGCTCATGATAGTACTAATCTTGAGGTCGATGAAGAAGGCGCCGGACTCCTTGGCGATGGCCTTGGCGAGCATCGTCTTGCCCGTGCCCGGCTTGCCGTACAGCAAAATGCCCTTGGGCGCCGACAGCAGCTTGCCTCGCGACGAGAAGAACTCTGGAGCTCGCAGCGGCAGGATGACGAGATCATAGATATCGCGCTTTTGCTGCTCCAGTCCGCCGATGTCTGCGAACGACACGTCGATATCGTGTGGATCCACAATGTCGCCCGCGATGATCTCCTCGTAGTAATTAGTGCGGAACATGGGGCGACCTGTGCGCGTGAGACGGTGCTGCAGCTTGGACTTGCCGTTCTGCCCCTGGCGGAAGTCGTCGATCATGGGCTTAAGCGACTAACACAGCGCAGAGAACCAGTGAGAGCCAAGCTCCGCCTTCGTGCTTGAGAGCGCATCTCACCTTGTAGACGTACTTGGCGGTCACGAACATGCCGTAGAGCACGATAGCATCCACGACTGTGCCGATGATCTCTTCCTTCATGCCTGACGTGTTGCTGTGGCTCTCGCCATTGGGCGTCGAGGACGAAGCCGCCTCGGCACTCTTGCTGCCGCTGGAGCCCATCAAGCAAAGCCCCTTCTTCCAACTGTCTGACTGTAACAACTCACGATTGTACCATCGTGTATCTGTGCTTAATAGTAGCCTCTATGTGCTTTGAATACTGGGCTCTTGACTCGAATAGTGGTCTGTCTCTTCATTTTGGCGCGTTTATCTGTTGGAAATGGCGCCGATCAAGAAACCGCAAAGTTCGTATCTGATCTTCTGCAATGAGAAGCGCAAAGAGGTGAACGAGAGCCATCCAGGTACAATCAAGAAGGAGATTGCATTGTCTGCGCATGGATTTAGCTGCGTTTGTGATGCGCAGGGCTTCGCATTGGTGAGATTCAGAAGCTACTAAGTGTACAATGGAAGGAGCTCACACTGGAGGACAAAGATGTGCGTGCGCTCCGTCGTTGAAGCTGCTGTGCAATACTGAAACACTGTGAAGCTGATTTCAATCCCGCGTTGTGAAGCGCTACACAGAGCTGGCGGCCAAGGACAAAGAGCGATACGAGCGCGAGCGTCTGGAGAACCCAATTGTCGTCGAGGATGCCGCTCCTGAAGGAGACGACGCCAGTGTGGAATCACATGCATGCGTCTATCCGTTAGGTGGGTAACTTGACTGAACGTGCTGTTCGACTGGGAAGGCTCATGGTGTTCGTATCGAAAGGACGCGTGAAGAAGATCATTCAAAGTGACCCGGACGTGGGCAAAGTGTCTCGTGAAGCGCTCATTGCAATCGCCAAGGCGTCGGTACGTGAGTCCCATTCATTTAAAGCCTGAAATCAAGGCTTAAGGATCGTGTGTATGCGGTGTAGGAACTTTTTGCGCAGTTCCTGGCAACCAAGAGCTACGAGCAGACTCTCTTCCAGAACAAGCGCCAGATCAAGCACTCGGACGTCACGCGCACGATCCACACTACCGGCTGTCTCGACTGGCTGCGCGAGGACTTTCCCGATGTCAAAACCACGACTGCAGCTCCAAACAGCAGAGCCAAGGATCCGACCAAGGACAAACCAGCGGCCTCGAGCTTCTTCCAGTCGACTGCCGATCGGACTGGAGCTGCTGCCGCTGCAGACAACACAGACGAGCAAGAAGGCCAGGATGCAGCAGCAGCAGAGAACTAGACACGAGAATACTAGTACGCGCTTTGTAGAACGAGCCGAGCAGGCCTCTATTTTATTCCCGTCCATGTTCCTACGAATGCAACAAGACCGGCCGTCTGCCTCTTGTGATGGATGCCGTCTCGTCCGCTCTCTGTGGTGTTTCTGCTGCGATCTAGAAGATGTCGTTCCAGTCATCGAACTCCTCCTCGCCGTCGTCCTCATTGATCTCCTCGACCTTCTCCACGACTTCGGCCACGGCCTCGGCGCGCGGGATGAGACCACGACGACCAGCGATCTTGGAGACCATGGAGCCGGCCGGGATCGCCGGGACGATGCCCTCAGGGAACGTCAAGGCCTCGAGGTAGATCTTGTCCCCCACGTGAAGGCCGTTCACGTCGATCTGCAGCGTGGCCGGGATGTCTTCCGTGTACACGAAGCAGTCGAGCTCGTGGTGAATGTGGTTGATGTAGCCACCGCGCTTGAGACCCGGACTGCCGTCCTCGTTCAGGTACGTGATCGGGATCGACACCTTGCGGCCAGGCTTGAAGCGCATGAAGTTCACGCTGATGGGGATGTCCGTGACTGCACACACATAAGGGCGTCAATGTACAGCGTGGCCTCACGGCCATGTATCAAGCTAAGCTTACCAGGGTCGAAGGTCACATCGCGCATGTACGCCTTCACGGGCTCAGCCGAGTCGCCTACCTGTACTGTGAAGACCTGGTTCTCTACCGAAGTCCACAGTTTGCGGTGGACCTTCTCAAAAGCGCGCGTCTCAAGCGCCACGAGCACGCGGTCCGTGGAGCCATCGGCTCCCTCACCGTAGATCACGCCGGGCAGGAAGCCACTCTTGCGCAATCGGCGCGAAGCACGAGATCCTTCGACCTCGCGCACCTGCACCTGCAGCAGCAGAGGGTTCTCGGCCGCAGTAGCATCGGCGGCCGCCGCAGCCACAGAGCTGAATGCACGAGTCGCACGCGCGGCATGTCGATGGAGTGCCAACATGTTGCTTGACTTTTTTGTGTGGTGCGCACCAGTGGCCCTCAGGCAGACATTACACATTTCAATCGAATTAGACGGGGTATCTGGTTTGGCAGTAAGGTAGGTGGCATGGTTACTGAGATTAGTTATGCATCTATGACAGGCTTTCCTTTGTCCAATTTTGACCTCACACCACACATCATTAGAGCCCAAAATGCATATCTGCGTTAGCACTCGTTCCTGCAACATTACAACTACAACACGACAGCCGAAAGCAACATTTTTTGGACCGAAAGCAACACTATTTTGCATAACTAATATCTATCACTTAACGAAGCAACATTATTCCAAAAGCAACAGAATAATTAAACAAAAACGATCGTAGTTTTCTAGTAGTTTACGTTGGAGATGCCGCCGCTGAAAATGTTTCATGTAGGTTACGTGCTCGTAATCGAATATAACGTGCTAAAACGAGGGACGATGCAACGACTAGGGACATACGGGACATCAACTGTCCCGCATCCAGTGGTACTCGTGACTCTTTTTTTGAACGACGATTCAAAAGAGGCGCCGAACGATGGAGCAAGATCGCCCACATCTGCGTCTGTGGTGGCTATCAGCATCGCTCAAGTGAAACGAAAGCGCTCTCAGAACAGCTCGTTCAAGCTCGCTTAAACGAGCTCATTCGAATGGAAACCAAAGTCCGACGAATGGCGAAAGTGTACGACGAACTGATCGTCGCAAATGAAAGTCTTCTTTATCAGATTGATGAAGCTAAAGCAAGCGTATTGGAAATCGACGGAGCAACGCAACGACCGATTGGACAATACATTCCCGGATTCAACACTCTCTTGGAGTAATGTTATCAAGCACTCAACGACGACTAAGCACGGAGGTAAGATGAAACATTTTGTCCCATTGGCCAAGAACTTTTGAGAGTGCATAGTCGCTCAATTTTCCGGCTGCGATGCGTAGGAATGGTGGAATTAGCTCTGGATTTCTTGAGCGTGTCGAATGCAGACGAATGACTGAGTTGAACTGTCGTAACACGGCGATTTGATGACTGAGTAGTCCTGCAACAGACTTGTCGATTCGTGGCTTCTTGCCGAGGAGGAGCTTGACTTGGTTCCAATTAGCTTCGATCCGGTTGGGTTGTGCTATTTCCAGCTGAGAAATACTTGCCGCGAGCATAATTGCACCACATATCCAGGCACGATTTCCAATTTTTGTTATAATAGGTGAGCAATTGTGGACAGAATTTTTGGCAGTAGTCCGTAAACGCTTCATAGTATGACTCGTATTGCCATTGTGTTGAGCTACATGAAGCACAATTTGTTACAAAAATAGCTGTGAGTTGATACCATCAAAATCGCTATAAAGTTACCTGTAAATCATTTCAAAGACCAATGCTCACATTTCTTCGCGCTCGATCCTTTTCAGATTGTACTTGGACATTTGCAGCACTTTTTCCAGTATTGAATCACATGGAATTGACAAAGGAGTACCTTTGCTTCAGGGAAACACGTCTTCAATATACTCCACTCCGCATAGACTTTGTCAATGACAAATTATTTGCTTTTTGGCGACGTAGAGTTGTTTTCCTTCAAAATATCGAAAACGTATCGGAGGGTTTCGGCTTACTCATTCGCTTTCATCTTCTTCATCGTCGTCTTCGTAGTCCTCGTCATTTTCATCACTTTCACCAACATTTTCGCGCAGCAATTTTTGAAAATTATCTTCACTCGAGTCGCTGTCGATGGCGTGCGTGCGCAAAGCACTCATCCGTGTGACCCGTGTGCCGATCGCGACGCCGGGATAATATTCATCGTCGGTTGACTCCGCCCGTCACCATGCGCGCCTCCACGAGCACTAGACGTGTCCGCGGCTACCGACACGCTGCTGGCTCTGGAATGCTCGTGCTCGTCGCTGCTGGCTCTGGAATGCTCGTGCTCGTCGCTGCTGGCGCTCTTCACAGCAGTGGTGGATGCGGCATCCTGAGCCGCGCGTGCAGCCACTGGGATAGCGATCATGTCCAGCGGCTGTCGCGCCGCCGCCCATGACAACGAGCGGTCGTTCCCGTCGTCCCCGTCGGATCCGTCGGCACCCGCCATTTGCCGTCGTGCGGACGGGAGAAAAAGCGAATGAAATGAGAGGCCAGGGTGCGTCGAAATTAAACGGAACGAAAATTACGCAAAAGAAACTTACTGAAAACTTCGGGATCCAACGGCTTCGTGTCGACTCAAATTGTGTTGTCGAAAAGCAACACTTTGGAGTCTGTCATGTTGTCGTTCTAATGTTATTTGAATGAGGGCGGTTGGCGGCTTGACCAGACTAGAAATCTAGACATGAGGGATAGCACAAATACATGCATACCCCTAAAAAATGAACTTTGCTGCTTTGTTGTTATACCCAAAAACCGGTACACCATCGCTAAATAGGCACACACGACACCCAACATTCAGTGTTCCTCCCCAGCGACTCATTGATCCGACCATTTCAATACTGAAGGTCTCCAGAACGACCGCGAATTCTGCCAACCTCGTGGTATCGGTCTTTGCGGCCTCAGGTCGACCATAACCGAGATGTCTTTCGCTCAGATGGTACGGACACATATCGTCATCGTCCACAAAGTCCGTGACTATGAGTCAGTAGTTTGATCGCTGATCCAGCTGGAACAGCGCGAACGTGACAGCGATCATCTCATGGCGCACGCCGTTTTAGTCGCTTGCGAGTGGCCAAGCATTCCATATACCGTCGTCCACGTGTCGTACTCCTCGCATAGCGTGAAGTGGCCCAGCTTCTCCGACATTGCGATCTTGATGTTCGTGACGCCGTCAAACTGCACGACTTCGACTGTGTGGTGAACTGGTCGCCCTGCGTGTTCTCCAATTGATTCTTGTGGATAAACGGCCACAGCGGATCGATGAGCTCGCAGTGGACGCACCGGAATCGCTCGGCGGCCTCCTTTTATTGCGGCTTCATTACAGTCAATGGTTGTCTGCGCTCGTGAAGTTTGTTGGGCAGATCTAAAGTAGCTTTGCCATTGGGCTCTGGACCCACATGCTCTGTCAACACTAGAGTATCCGTACCAGCGGGTTGCTGATTCATAAGATCCAGCTAGCACGCGCCCGCGCCTCAGTACCGTGCACGGGAATAAGCTTCCGTGGTTTGACGTTGCTCAAGCCGAGCCATCAGCCACACCGTGATCTACTTGCACATTGGCAGCGTTAATCAGATTGCGTTCTTAGGAGTATGGAATTGCGTTGTGGTACACGAATCCCATGGCGCCGTCGGCGTCGTAGCCCATGGGCTCTCGTCTTCCTCGGTGGGTAAGGATTCCAGACAAAGCTGGTCATGTCGCTAGCATTGTGCCTGTGCTCACGTTCCATTGAACGCTGGAGAGCCACGTGACGGAGATCATCATGGATGGGAACTCACTGTATTCAGATATTGGATACAGTGTGTTCCATGTGATTACAGCACTGCAGCACATCTCGTTGCCATTGTGCTGTTTGGCCGATCTGGAATCAACTCTGCGACAGTCACGTGGGGTAAACCTCTGTCTTTCGTCATGTGATCCTTCAGCAGCAACGTACAGTAGCGGAGGAAGACTGAGGTTGTTACTGTATGCAGGTGTCCCTTTTCGTGACCATGAGTGAGTCTGCTCATAAATTTACTAGAAGAGAGAAAGCACAAGAAGAACTAAACCGTCTGCAGTGGTTTCGAGTGTGTGTATTGTTCTCTAGCACTCTTAATTGAAGAGCGTAGTGGAAGCCAAGGCTGTGGCTCTAGTGACAGCTTTGTTGGACCAGTCGACACTGAACAGCAGAGCAGAGCTGCAGGCACTACCAAGACTCGCGGTCGTGAGGAAGCCAGGCTCCCAGTAGAACACACCAGCGCCGAGTCCACCAGTAACAGAGCTGACCGTATCACGGACCGCCTTGGTCCACTGGACTTGACCAGCAGCACTGACAGGATAGTTGGCGCTCAGCTTGACACCAGGGCAGCTATTGGGCCAGTCGGTCTCCGAGACGTAGAGTGGCTTGCCATAGCGAGTAGCAAGAGCGTTGAGAGAAGCGGAGAGCGCCGAGATGGTGGCTCCTGTGTCGTAGAACGGGTAGAAGGACACGCCGATGACGTCAACGTCAGACTTGGCGACGCTTCCAGTGGCAAAGAGGCTGTCAAACCACCATGTGAGCGTGTCTTTCTTCCATCCGTTGTCCAAGTGGATCATGATCTTGGGCTTGGTCACACCCACGGCCACAGCGTCAGAAACACCGCCGCGAGCCGCGGCCCACAGCTTGGCGACGTTGGTGAAGTCGTTGTTCACGATCTTGCCCGTGGGATACATCATGCCACCCGTGATCTCGTTGCCAAGAGACAGAATGTCGATTTTCACGCCGCCGTCATTGAACGCCACGAGCGTCTTCTTCACGTACGCGCGCACGTAGGCAGACAAAACACGTACGCTTGAAGCATCAAACGACTTGGGAGTCGCCTGAGCACCGGCGTCCGCCCACGTGTCAGAGAAGTGCATGTCCAGGTAGATCTTGTACCCGGCCTTGGAGAACCGCTGCGCTAGAGCCAACGTGTATGCAGTGTCGTACGTGCCGCTGGTCCAGAGACGAAGACGCACAGCCTGCATGCCGCCAGAGCCCAAAATAGCCTCGATGGTGCTTCTCTTGCCAGCCGAAGTGTACCAGGCGGCCTTGTTGGTGGTCTCCATGAGGCCGACGGACGACAGGTCATGGCCCAGAACCAGCGTGGAGGCCTCCGCGCTCAGATTTCTAGACACGGGGCTGGTGAGCTCGCTGGTGTCCATACTCGTGGCTGAGGTCGATGCACAGAGCGCGGCAAAGACGCCGAGCAGCACGCGCTTGAGCATACTGTAGCTGACTGGATCGGAGTTGACTGCTTGGAAGAGAGCGGATTGCCGAGTGAGCGTGAGCGAGGAATTTGTCATGGTCCACGTCTTCTGCCAAAACAGGTGATGGGATGAGATGCCCCAGTCTTTACGCTTCGGCTGATGGCCGGACAGCTATGAAGTCAGCAAGACATAGCGGATGGGATGAAGCGGTTGTTCGTTATGGATGGGAATTATGTGACCTCTTTCTTTGACGGAAGAGGTGCGTGGGGATTTGCCCTGCGGAAGCAGCATGGCATACAGTAGACACGTCTGCTGCACTCTGAGTCACGTGAACTGGGCTCAACCGAATGTTTCCAAATAACTGTAAAGGCCTGGACTCTCCAGTGACATTGGTGCTGCTCAGAGTTGCTGAAATCTAAATGAGGTCTAAAGCAATAATGCTCTTCGGGCTATTATTAAAAGACCCATGACTGGACTTAGAGTCTGAACTCGAAGGCCGATTCAAATCACAAGAGGAATGAGAAGGGTGTGGGCGACTTCAGCAGGCACTCTGCATCCAGATAAGCTGGATACAATAGTTGCCCATCCCTCCGTCGGATGGCGTGATCACATTTCGTCCCATCTGCTGCACAAAAGCTGGTCGGCATTACGCGATCCTTCTCAGCCTTGATGCAGCAACAGAGTATCCCAAACAACACGATGCAAAGTGATGTTGGATCATTTCAGCAGTTGAATCGGCACCATTTCAAGTGATTCCATCGGCACTGCGCATCATGCGTTTGCCAAGTATGATAGCCTGTGTAGTACCCAATTTGGACTCGGTGCAGTCCGCCTCTCCAGAACTGAATCACTAGTCACGTGGCCTCGTTCAAGCGACTCAGTCAGAGGAGTTTGTCATTAAGCGTTCACCAAACGAGTCTTGTATTGATTGAGTTTGGCTCGAGAGTGAGCAGGATAGTCATTGTGAATGAACAAGAGAGAACGGACGACTCAATGGGTTATTTTCTTTTAAACAATTGGTAATATTGCATCTAAGAGGCTACAGTAACATGCATGCACACAATGAACACTACGCAATGGAAGTCGACATCATTGCGCACTTAGAAGCTGATCTTGAAGGGTTGGACTGTTTAAACGTGGGTCGGGAAGCCGAGAGGCTCGGCGTAAAGGCCGAAAGACGATTCATCAGGCTCAGAGCCAGAGACGCGCATTAGCCGATCGGCGAGTTGCTGGTACCAATCAAGTTTGCTCTCAAGCGGACTGAGTTGGCCCCAGCTGCTCTCAACAGGTTGCTGCTTCTTGAGCTGATTGCGCCAGGCGAGTGCAGGTGTTTGAAGAGCTTGGTAGAGCGCGCGAAGCTCGAGCAAACTGAGACCATGGCTGCTCAGTCGGCGGAGCACACTGGGGTGCATAGGTTCGATCTTGTCCGTGGCGCGAAAAAGTTCGAGAATCGGAGCGCTCTCTCTGAGCCGATAGGCCAGAGTCGCTGGGAAGGCGCGGCCACTTGGTGTCATCAGGCCGGTCAAGCGGTCCTCTGAGAGGCAGGCGACGTTGACGGGCATGCACGAGAGCACGCGACGCAGTGCTGCCTCGTTGACGCTGTTGTTTGCTGCTCGCCACTTATCTTCTGAGAGCTGACGCTCATCAACAAAGCCGTCCAGATGGGGGATAATGCGTTCCCAGTCCGCAAGACGCTTCTCGGCGATAAACGCTTCTTTCATATCGGCGGACTTGATCGAGTTGCCGATGGCCACCAGGCGCATGCCAATGGCTTTCATCTCGCTTCTCGCGGTGCTGTAAGGAACATCGCAAGTCGGTGCAAGGATCGTCACCCCCGGACCAGCCTGCGACGCTTCAGCAGCAGCAAGCGAAGCGCGCTTGGGCGAAGCACGCTTGGGATTAGCGCTGATGGCGCTAGGCATCTGGTTCATGGCGGCGTGCGCAGCCGCGTGAGCATCTCTGCTGAGCGTAGCAAGTCGAGCGTCGATAGAGTCAAAGCGCGCTTTAATCGCGGCGGCAGCCACAGCGGAGGAAGTAGCAGAGGATGGAGGTCCGCGCAGCCAGGCGGTGGTGCGGAAGAGCGTGGAGAGCGCAGCCGAAGCCATGGCGAACACGTCGAAGGGCAAGAACTGCATTCTGGTCGAAGCTTGGGCTTACTTGGCAGATCGGAAAATGAGAGAGCGCGGATCTCGGGTTGATGGTGGCTGACTACTTCAAAACGAGGCGGGTCTGAAGATCCATTTACATACAATAATCAAGTGGTATTTAAAAACCCATGGGCTTGTGTGGGACGGTGCAGCGACGTTTCATGAAGTCGCCATACCACTGACCAGACCATCACTCTTGCGCAACTAAAGCTTAATCTCGTCTCAAGGTCAGGCCTGCGGGCTCGGCTGGTAGTGGTTTCAGCGACGCTTCATGGTTAGTGGGCATACCACAGGTGTTAACCCGTTTGCTTACAATGCGCATGTGAATCTTATTCTGTGAGCTGGCGGCTGGGAGTGGGTTCAGCGACGTTTCATTTAGTGGCCATTCTGTTGTCGCAAGACCATCACTCTATCGAACTTTAGACTCAAAAGTTCGCACAAACGCTGAAGAAAGAGCGCCTAAGCACACAGCAGATGCGTCTCCATACACAGCTCTTCTGGAGTCCCAACAGAAGCGAGAAACAAACGTGAGACCTCGAAGGTGTAGCACCAAACACCAAGGCCAGCACAACATACAAAGCAACTGATCCGACGCAAAGCGACAGTGGATACACAGCAAGGTAGCTGTCAGTTAGTGTGGCGCATAGTCCGCCATGGATTCGTTGTTGCTGGATTTCCCATGCTTTGAAAGATGTATAAAGCTTTCCTATTTCATCAGCGCATTGGCCTATTATTTCAACCTCAAACGAGCGTGAATTGTTCGTAGAGCAGAGCACGGATGCGGTAAAAGCTTTTGGACAGCGATCCTTCCATCACGATTTCGTTGTTCATCGCGCGCTTGAGCACAACGCCGTCGTTGCAGACCAACATGCCACCACGGAACTTGGCGTTGAAGCCGGCCTTGCCTAGCACCTGCTTCATTACGTCTAGCTTCATCTTGCCGTCGCTCAGCAAGATCGGCTCGTGAGTAGCCGCGCCAGCAACATCGTTCAGCGGTTGGAGCACGGGCACGGAGCTGTTCTCAGGTAGAGCCAACTGGCCCGTGACGTACGCGACTTCATGAGTGCCGACCTTGCGGAACACAGCTGATGTGTAGAGCGATTCCTTCACAGCCAGCTTGTACACGTTCGTGTCCGATTCAATATCAATACATTCCATCACATTCGGCGTGAAGATGGCCTCACAGAGTGGAATGTTTGTCTCCACGAAGCGCTTGAGCTCGTTCGTGGTCTCCTCAGTACCGTGCACGAGAATGAGCTTACGTGGTTTGACGTTGCTCAAGCAGTTTCGGATGGCTCGGCCATCAGCCACACCGTCAAAGTCCACTTGCGTGATTCGTGCAGCGACCTTTTGCACATCAAGTATGTTAGCGGTGTGGAACGTTACCAAGTCGATCGTTCATCAGTCACGTACGTGGACGGTGATCTCGTTCGTCACCGATTTGGTCGGCCGAGTCTCGACTTCTTGCTCTTCCTCTGGGTCCTCCATTTGGACATCGGCAGCGTCAATCAGGTTGCGTCTCGCTTGACGGTTGGCTAACAGTGTGGCATCCTTGAATTCTTCAGGATTGATAATCTAGTAAGATACAAGAAAGTGATTAAGCTCAAGTGAATTCAGTCTCAATCAATTGTCGATATATATATCATACCTCGCCGTATTCATCCCATTCGATCTTGGGCTCTGTGGCGAAGAACATTGGGTACCGAACGGACGCAATTTGACCCAGGCCAACTTTGAATGTGCCACGCAATTGAACTACACGAATGGAAGAGCATTTAAAATCGTTGTGGTACCCTCCGAATACTAGCATCATGGTCTTACCTTCTTTCGCAGCGTCTTCTTCTTCTGATTCAGACTCATAGTCTTCGATGCCCATCATCATATCTTCCATGGCAGCTTCTTCCATCTCCTGGGCTTTGTGTTCCGCTTCCACGCGAAGTCTTCTTCGCTCTTTCGCCTCATGAAGCGCCAGCTCAGCGCCTTCCAAGAAAACCTTCGTAGTGACCTAAGAATTTATACAGATTACTGTCAGGGAACAACTGCAATACCTCATTCCTTAGTAGGGATTTAATAAACAAACTCACCATGCACGAGATCGTTCGGTCTCCTAATCGGTCCTTGGCCAGATGCGCAACTCGCGTGGCAAAGGAATTGGGGGACGACGTTGTCGTCAGGATAATGCTGTTTCGGGGGTCGGGCGCCCATCGAATGAACAATTCCTTCGAAAAGCCGCACTCTAAGCTTGACGAAGTGGCTAGTACCACCTTTAGAACGGAATATTAAGCCGCATGAGCTCCAAAAAAGTGCGGAAACGCTGAATAACTCAAATTTATTTACCTTTGGACTCGGCAGATTGTCCAATTCTTCCATGCTGTGGATCAGATGAATGTGTCTACAGGTGGAAACAGCGTCAGAGATCGCAATTACAGTGGTTACTAGACAATATCAAATGCCACACATACGAGAATTGGAACGGATTCTGACGCCCGACGTCAAAGCTCTTGGAGATGCGTTCGTTGCACCACTCGAGCATGGCCTGGGCTGCTTTGGGTGTGTAGTAACTCATGTCATGCAGCAGCGCAATGGGATCGCGCAGTCTGTACACAATAAACCGTCATCAGTTTGACCGTGGAGCCAGCCAATTGAGTGATGCAGTGCGAACTTGTTTTGAATCCAGTACTGATCCAGGACGCGCATGAGCTCGAGAACGCGACCAGAACTGTCTGTGGGAATGAGCACATTGCCTCCGCTGCGAACGGTCTTGAGAATCTCGACCATGATCTTGCTATCGCGGTCCTTGAGCTTGGGTTGCTCCATATGAATGTTCATCGAGTCTGTGATCACGAGCGTCGGGCGACTAGATACCACAGCAACGTCAACCATCTGGATCAAGCTCTATAGTCACGTGAGTCACGCACGTGAACGAATCCAGCACTGTCTTCTGCAGCACATGCTCCGAGCGATGGTTGTAGTCCACTGCGTAGATGATGTCGTCCTATTCCAATCAGCACAAACGTCAGCCCAAGCATCTTCTCTCACGCACTCTCTCGTCCTCTTTACGCACTGTCTCCTTCATGATGCGCCACAGCGAACCGCCGATGAGGTGGCCAGCCACGTGCGGCGTGATGACGATGCCTTCGCCTGAGCTCGTGAGCGTGAGCTTCTCCGAGTACTTAAGCTGCTTGAAATTCTCAAACACAGCATCAACATCATCAAGCGAGAAAGGCGCGCCGTCGCCATCGCTCTTCATCTTGGCCTGGTACGCGTCGTAGAGCGCGATCTGGCCCATTCGGTGGACAGGCAGCGTGCCGTAGATAGGCGCCTTGAGGCCGAGCTTGCCAATTGCGTACGGCAGCGCGCCCATGTGCGCCAGGTCGAGGTGCGAGATGAGCACGAGGTCGATGCGGTCGATAACGCGCTGCAGCGGCGCCAGCAGCTCCACATCGTACTCATCGGTCCAGCCACAGTCCAGCAGGATGCACACGTCGTCGATGTCCAGCAGGAACGCGCAGCAGGGCGAGCTCGAGTGCACGCCGTAGAGCGGCGTGAACGTGATCACGGCCATGGCTTTGTCAGGATGAGAATGGGGGGTCGGCGTCTCTTTCCAACCAATCAGGAACGATCTAGATAGCAAGAACAACTTGTGATTAGCTGAAATAGTTCATCCAGTAGCTACAGTTGGCAATGCTGAGGAGGTCCAATGCTCCCAGAGGTAGAGCACCAGCAGCCATGAGGCCGGAACCAGCAGTAGCGGCAGCAGAGAGCGCGCTGTCTCGTGCGTTAGCGTGAGCGCGTCTGCTGCTAGAAATCCCATGGCCACAAGACCGCCCATGGCCAACAGCGCGGTCACCATGACGAAAGCGGTGGCCAACAGTTCGCTCTGTTCAGAGTCGTCGGCTTGGAACTCTGCATCTGGAGCGTCTTGGACGCGCACGACCTCGACTCTGTACCGCACATCGCCGAAGTCCTCTGGCTTGAGCGCAAAGGGACGACGTGGCTGGCTGCGCTTGCTGCGAGGGTGAAGTGGCAGAGGCATCATGAAGAGTCACAACTGATCTATTCGCGATCTTTCCCACTAGCCCATGGCTGCCACTGCACACCTGTTTGTGACGATCCCGCGACTGGCCGTGGCTATCTCGTACACCACGTCCAGTGCGAATCTATCAAGCATTACTGCTAAGTCTGTGCAGTGCAGTTTGATGATCGCACAGTATGCAGTGGCTGGAGTCTTAGAAACGTATTGCGATAGCGCAGGACGTCCTTGGCCAAAGCAACAAATGTGATTTCCCATTGCCTTCACTGAAGGTCTTCGCTGTTTCAATAATCATTCGATTGCTTTGGCATCAGACACTGTCGCTCACTGGAAGCAGACGTAATAACCTGTGCAAGAGGTCAGTCCTTTCTACGCTGAGGACAGGCTTACGCTCTCGCGTTTATCGATGCTAAACACTTTAAAATCTCCGGAGCAAGAAAGAATAGAGAGTATCGTCTGGGAATCCAATTATTATGTCGAGGTCAACATGATCAAATCCTGAGAGTAAACGCATTCAGCTGTTTGATCAATCCTTCAGCACATCAGCTCTACTAATAGTGAAGCCAATAGCCACCTTCTCCACCCGAATCGTAATCAATGAAATCGTCCTGATCAAAGCGCCAATCAAAGTCGAAAGAAAACCCATCGGAATCGCCATAATCGTTAGACAAGCATTCGCAATCCGAGAAAATCATATTTCTTGGACAACAAAATTCTGTACAGAGTATCTCCACAGCCGCTTGGTCATCAAACGGCTTTTGATAAAATTTGACCACTCTTTCGAAGCAAGCATCCGGTAGATCTGCTAAGTTGGCTCTGTGGGAATCGATGGTGCCATTTTGAAAGTCCACGTGAGCAATAAACAGATCTCTTACTTGAAGCCACATGCAATCACGCTTAAATCGCTCACTAATAGCGTGGACCGCCTCGGAACTATCTCCCAATGAGCCGCCACAAAGACAGAGAAAAACGATCGGGCGAACGACACTTGGATTTCTAGTTTCCATGAATTCAATCTGGGGACCAAACCCTTTTCTTAATGCTGTGCCAAGAAACGTCGAGAATGTCTTGGGTACATGAATCGTCTTGGCACCAGCACACAATTTGTCAACATCCAACAGTAGGGTTCCGACATCGTCCGAGTCTTTGAAACCTTCAAATGTAAATAGATCGTTTGCGGCTTTGGAATCAAACACGTTAAATGCCAGCTCCATGGCATTTTCCTCAATGAGTTCAGAGGATAAAAAAGACCATAGGAAATCTTTTTCCTTGAATGATAAATTGGAGCAGCGCTGGAGCAGGTAGAGAACTACCGTCGCATTATCTGACTCACAAGCAAGTGAGAATGCTGACTCGCCTTCTTTATTCGTTTGAGGCCAATCATAGTCCTCAGGCCATAATTCCAGTAACACGTCGATACTTTCCGGCTTCAATCCTGCTTCGCACGCTTCCATTATGCTGTTATAACCCATCGGATTTCTATACGTCACGTCAGCACCCTTAGAAATCAGCAAATCCACCATGTCCTTGGGATTGGGGCTGTGCAAAGCCACAAAAGTGGCGAGTTCAGCGATTCGCAATTAATTAGTGACGGCAAGACCGTGAGCAAACGGTTCACATTGCTGAAGTCTCCTTTCTCAATCGCTTCGAAGAAAGCCTTCCTGTCTTGGTGGTTTGCGGCACGCCCCCGTTGATTGAAGCTCTCGTCAATCTGCCTGGTGGTATCGGCTTCCATCTCGCAATTATCGAAATCATCACGTGTAGATGCGCCAGTTGGACCACATTCCGTGCCTGGTCCCTTAGTTGCAACGTTAGAGTGCATCTCGTCGCTGAACAAGTAATCAATATGATTGAGTATCGTGTAGTCAAGCAACAAAGAAGAGCAGGAACTTTGCTGGTGTTAACATCGCTTAATAGCTAGTGAGCAGGTACAGATGCTTTCTACTTGAGCAGGGGCACAAGCTTCTTCTCCGCGTGCAGAGCTACAGTGGCGTCAGCTCCGCCAATGTGCGTGCCGTTGATGAACACGTTGGGCACAGTGCGCTGCTTGGTGATGTCGAGTAGCAGGCTTTGGATGTCAGCTCCATCGGCTGCGGGAACCAAATTACACTCTCAAGTCAGACAATCGATACAGCAGAATTCACAGCATAATCTTACGCCGCGTGTCGAGCTCCACGATCTCCGGCTTGACGCCCAGCTCTTGGAACAGAGCCTTGACGCGCGCGCAGTGCGGGCAGTAGGTCTTGGAGAACACGAGCACTTTCTCCTGAGCGATGGCGGCCTGCATCGCAAGCGTCAGTGAGCGCTAGATATTGAGAGACAACACCAGAGCCCACGCATACCGAGACAGAGGGCTTCGTCGCCTCTACGTGCACAGAGCGGGCACCACGAAGGGCGACATAGCGTTGGGTCAGACGGCGGGCAAGCATCTCTCTCGGGCGTCAGGTGGCGATATGAGCGGCCGGAAGAGCGACCTTGGGCTTCGGATTACGATGTCAGATACACCGTGATGATTGGCTGGCACATATTTGTCCAATCAAATGCACCTCAAGTTACAACAGGCTTCTATATTGCGCAATCAAGTCTCGCTATCCCCCAAACAAGGTTATTGGGTGATAGAGCGTTTGAAGACAGAACAGTTTGGGTGTTTGGGTAGATTGCGCGTATCCCGTCCACCTGACCATAAATTTCATCGAGAGCCCCAGAGGAGATCATGATGATGCAGCAGCTCAAGACGCGCGCCTTGCGCACGGCGGTCTCCCGTCTGCCGCTGCGCTCGCTGCACAGTTCTCGTCCGCTTCTGGCCTTCGACGATTCCGGATCGCGTCTGCAGGACACGCCCGTCAACATCGTACGTCTCTGCCGAGAGGAATGTGGAAAGCGCGTTGCTGACGGGGCCGGGGATGTCTTTGTGTGTCTGTAGGGCGTGCTGATCGTGCCGCAGCAGCGCGCATGGGTCGTGGAGCGCTTCGGCAAGTATTACGACGTGCTCAAGCCCGGCCTCCACTTCCTCATCCCGATGGTGGATCGTATTGCATACGTGCACTCGCTCAAGGAAGAGGCCATCAAGATCCCTGGCCAATCGGCCATCACGAAGGACAACGTGACCATTAACATTGACGGAGTGCTGTACGTTAAGATCATTGATCCGTACAATGCTAGTTACGGGGTACGCGGCGCTGTGGATTGTTGGTAATGGAGCTAAGCTTACTTCTCTCGTTGTCACGTAGGTGGAAGATCCCATTTACGCCGTGACACAGCTGGCGCAGACCACGATGCGCTCCGAATTAGGCAAGATCACGCTAGACAAGACGTTCGAGGAGCGCGAGTCGCTCAATAACAATATTGTGGAGTCCATTAACCAGGCCTCGGAGGCCTGGGGCATCAAGTGCATGCGATACGAGATCCGAGACATCGCGCCGCCGCGCAGCGTCAAGGCGGCCATGGACATGCAGGCTGAAGCTGAGCGCCGAAAGCGTGCCGAGATCCTGGACTCGGAGGGTGAACGTCAGGTAAAGAGACGCTGCTGTTGTCTCTGTTGCCAGCAATGAAGAATACTCACGATCAGTATGTAGGCGTACATCAACGTTGCTGAAGGTAAGAAGCGCGCAGCAGTTCTCGAAGCCGAAGGTAATGCTGCTGCTATCCTGGCGCGTGCTGAAGCCTCAGCCAAGGCTATCCAGCGACTCTCCCACGCGATTGCGCAGCAAGGCGGACAGGATGCCGTGGCGCTTCAAGTGGCTGAGAAGTACGTCGACGCGTTCTCTAATATCGCAAAGGAGAGCACGACCGTGCTGCTGCCATCCAACACGAATGACCCCTCCAGCATGGTTGCGTCGGCGCTTTCGATCTTTGCCAACATCCAGAACAAGCAAAACTCCAAGAAGAAGACCTCTTCGGCTGACGAATCCAATCTGGACGACGAATCGCCTGAAGAATACACATTGGACAGTCTGGACGACCAGGAACCGACCAAGAACCAATAAAGGACACTCTATCGACGAGATTCGTACGTGGCACGACATCGGATCGATCCAATTATCTGTCTGTATGGCTTGGTCAATGACGATGCGTATCAAATCTTAGGGCTCTGTTATAATTGTCCGTTGTGGCTCCTTTGTTACTTGTGGCTTAGGGACGCATTTTTAAATACGATATAGCAGCTTTTTGCTTTCGGTTGGTGAATCGCATCGCTGTCTCATGGTTATTTCTTGTCGCTATTTTTACGTCTCCACTCAGGAAAAGCTGCTTGATTGGGATGCATGCCTCTTGATGGGATTATTTGTGGTATTCAAGCATGACGGTCGCATCAAGCAGCGGAGGTGCGCTTGGACACGTGCAATCAAGTGGTACATTTGCGTTTGAAAAGCAGGCAACGTCGTTGAACGATCTGGAAATTGTTCGCAAGATTGTAGAGCGCGAAGGATGTCTGGAAGCTTTGGAACAGCTATTGACAAACAAGTACAAGAAAAATCAGACACAGTTGCTGTCTCCAAACTCAAAAGCAGTCGCGACACCAGCCCCGATGGTTGTGCAAGGGCTTATAGACCAGTTGCGTTCCGTCAGCCTCTACATCGTTGAGGCCGTTGAAAAATGGAAAACGAACAATTCAACGAACGTGTTTCAGTGGCGAAAGCTGAATTACTTCGTGAAAATGGCCCACGATCTTGATTTCCTGGCAGACCGCGCGGTGTACGTAGATGCTTTGCGCACGCTTCGTCTTAAGCGCAACCCGTTCTTGTCACCCATCCACCTTGACCACGCAGCACTACGAGAATCGAGCCCCGCTGTCGCTCTTGCGCTCGGAGAGTGGGTTGGGAATGTCAGCATGAAGCGAGTATTTTTCGCGTCGCAAGCGCTACTCCGTGAGCTCGAGGCGGATCTACATCGCCAAGGTCTTGTGAAGGTACAAAACTCGTCCTCGTCACTTGCTGATAACGATTCTACGGAGAATCCAGAACAAACCCTGGCCTTAGTGGTTCCATCAGTTATTGCAGCGTCAGTCTTGAAGCAGCACACAATGGTGACAAGTTCGACACCAACGAAGGTGCACTGGAGCCACCAAAACGTGAAAATACCAGGCGTGATACTGAAATCGTCTGGTCCGACTTCTAATTCCCTGTGTCCGCCAAGTCAACTACCAGAAAATCCGCTTGAAGCCATGCAACAGGACATCTCTCTGACGAAGGAGCTCATTCTCCACGCTGAGCATGAGGTCGGGGCTCTCCGTGAAGACCTTGCAGTTCTTCAGGAGAAACTTAATGACACGACGCTACCAGAAAAGCGACGCAAGCTGCAGAACAAGATCGGAACTCTGATTAATGAAATGAAGTTTCGGTCGGGGGATGTCTATATGCGCAAGAACGAGCTGAGACGCAAAGAATCAGTGTTCCGTCTCGCGTGCGATCAATCACGCAGCAGTCATAAACAGTCTGGGTCGATCTCCTTCTCAATACGATCAAATGAGGAAAGCATTGGTCAAGACTCCGATCCAAATCACCACAAGCACCAGCCTTCAGATGCACTGGACGCCGTGCTACAAGAAGACGAGCTTCACCGCCAGAAAATCGTAGAGAAGTTCGCTGCCCTTGCTAGAATGAAAGCCAAGCCCAAACACCAGCAACTTAAGAGTCCGCGTCACAGCACCAGCAAACTCAGCTCTCAAACAGCTCGGCACTTTTGCTCACCGCAAGTGGATAGTCTCCACCAAATGTCTCCAGATCAAGTGCAATCCTTCATCGACTCGCTGGAATTAGGTAGTTCTGTGGGAGCACTATTCAAGAACCGAGGAATCGATGGTGCGCTACTTGGACAAGCGAACGAGAGCGATTTGGAGGAACTCGGTGTTTCGATTCGTTTGCACCGCGTACGCATCTTAGAGGCTGTCGAAGGCATGAAAGCAAAACGCGTTCCAGTTGTGACTGCCCAAGATTTTGGAAACGCCATATTATAATAGCGATCGAGGCCACGCGTCGCTTACATCGACAAGGCGCGCTTGCTTGTGTCGCGACGTCTCGCAGCCATCAATCGCCTTTGTCTCTCCAAGTGCTTCCGTGTTCAAGCCACACTTCTTTATGCTGGACGTCAGTGTGCGCCACGTGTTCGCATATGGCGGCACGCCATTGCAGCTTGTGGATGAGCACACAGTCGTGTACGTGAGTGGGAACACATTGCACTTCACGTCTACCGTTACGAACAAGCAACACGTTCTTCTTCGGCCCAAGGCGCGTCAGATCGTTGCGTTTGATTGCAACTGGCGGACTGCGACTATTGCTCTTACCTCTCAAGAGCCGAATGCCGAGATCCAACTTCTCTCGTATCCGGAGAAGAAGCTGCGTGGGAAGCTGCCAGCGCCACGATCGGGCTCGATGGTGATGGAGTACTCGCATTTAATGTTCTCTCGTTGCGGAAGAATGCTCGTGAGCGTTCACCGTGCCACAGCCAATTCGGATGGAGCGATTCTTGCTCGTTCGCTAAGCAAGGGCGTGAAGCAACACCTTGTGGGGCAAGACGAGCAGACTCCGCCGCGAATTCTTTGTGTCTGGGATATCGAGCATCTATCGCCTGCCAAAGGCTTAGACCACATCGAGATCAAGATCGATGTAGTGTTCCTTTCGTTTGATCCGTCCAACGCGGACCATTTGGTTGTGGGTGGCGCTGATGGACTAAAGATCTGGAAAATCTACCGCGCGAAGGATACGTCTCTCTTGCGTAATTCCACTGTGTCGATGAAAGCGCTTTCCACAAGCTACGACTCAGTGCTGACTGATGAATCTACCGACGGATCCTTTCTGGGCGAACTGCGTGGGCGTCTGGTATGTCATGCGTGGACGCGAAACAGTCGCGTGCTGGTTGCCAACAAGGCTGGCGAGGTTGTGATCGTGGACGTGACGACAGCGAGCGTTGTGCAAATTATTGAAAGCGCCACCCGTCACGATCGCATGGGCATCTCAGGCATTGTGTGCACATCAGAGACTGTCGTGATCTGCTACAACGATGGGCAGGTTCTCTGGCTTGACGATTCCAATTTTGAAGTTCTCCAACGCGCTACTATTCCAATGCGGAAGAATACTGGGATTGCTGGTGACCCTGCTTCTGACAGCAATGTCAGTGCGCTTCCCTCGGTCATGCACGTTACTCCGTCGCCCAATTATTCCAAGATATACGTCGGAACGCAAGATGGAGGACTTTTTGAGCTCAAGACCACTGTCATGATAGACGATGACGAAGAAGACGATGGCATGTCTGAATCGCTCACGGGGACTTCGAATCAAGATCAGCACGATTCGCATTTGGTTGTGCCGTGCGGATCATTTCCAATTGGTCCTGTGCTCGCTTGTGCGCCACTCACTCCATGTGGAGGCGTGTTTCTGAACGACGTCTGTGTGGCCAGCGGAGCAGCCAACGGCCGAATTTACCTGTGGAATATTGGCAATTGCCGTCTTGTCGCGGAAGTGAGTATTGCGAGTCTATTCGCCAAGAGCGCAGCCCCTACTGCTGGTACTGGCTCTGTAGATGGAACCGGAGCGCGTGCTAGTAGCGCAGGGTTATCATCACCACCGTCGACAGAACAGCTCCCAGGTGACGGGAGCGACGAAGACTCTCCTTCCGTCGTCATCACTGCCCTCGCGGGTCGAAGCGCTGATCCGGTTCTCATGATTGGTGATCACATAGGTCGTCTGCGTGCCGTGTGCGCATCGAAGATTGTCGGGACAAAAGGAAGCATCGAGCTGATTCCTCTGCACTCGTTGCAACTCGTAACACTGGGAGTTCCATTGGATATCCTCGAGCTCCATCCGACTCAGGCAATTCTTCTCGCTGCTTCCACACAAGACAATGCAGTGTTCATCCTTTCCATGGACCACGAACAGCATTTCCAGGTCATTGCGTACCTCACTCTGCTGGAGCCGAATGAATGTGTGATCGACGCCAAATGGAGCGTGCCAGCGCACAATCGGAACTCCATCAGCTTCACGTGCTATTCCTCACGCGGATTATTCTACATGGCTCGGTATCAACCAGATTTATCTGCGTCGCTTGGATCTCATGATGACGGAACA
The DNA here is from genome assembly GCA_023335875.1 of Elongisporangium prolatum. Taxonomy (NCBI): domain Eukaryota; phylum Oomycota; class Peronosporomycetes; order Pythiales; family Pythiaceae; genus Elongisporangium; species Elongisporangium prolatum. The sequence continues at coordinate 22,848 of JAADVW010000073.1, read as the reverse complement.
GGCATCTCGGCTGTGGAGCTCCGAGGTAAAGTCGTAGCGTTTGGAGAAGACATGCTGGCGAAATGCGCCAACTTAAAGTTTCTACATGGAGCGCCCATGAGCATGATGCTGGCGACTGCGCCCACGACCAACGACCTCATGCTGATGAAGTACGTGGAGCTCGTGCTGGATCCAACAGAGAAGATCTGCATTTTGTCCAAGGTGCTCGCGCCCGATGTGCATGACAATGGTATAGCAACCATGGCACTGTACGATCACATACTTAAGAATGGTGCCGAGCTCGTAGCAACTGGAGGAATGAATGGAGCAATCTCGATATGGATGGTTACTTACGGTGGGGGCAATGCATCGGTCCAGCCTGGTGACAAAGAATGGCAGTTGGAAGATGTTCAGGCAGCAAAGAAGAAGACGATCATCGTCCATTCCGGCCCAGTGCTCTCGCTCACTTTCCTGACGATCGGTGAGGACGTCTACTTGGTCTCCGTAGGCAACGACGGCTGCGTATTCATGCTCGATATCCGAATTCCCGACGACATGGTCGATCCACCGACAGAAGAATCGGCCGCAGTTGCGTTGGATGCACAACATATGAACCCGCTCTTCATCAATATCGCCACGTTCGCCAAGTACGACGATTCGTTTAACCCTGAGCAGGAGCACGGTAGCAACAAGCCGTTTTTGCAAGTGCTCAGAGAAACTGTGGCCTCTCACGCACGCAACCGCGTGGACAAATTGAAAGACCAGACGCGTTCTAAGCTGAACGAATTAGAAGTGAAGCTCAAGTACCTGCTCAGTGAAAACGAGAAGCTTCCCGAGGCTGAGCGGCTTCCACGAGACGCGTTTGTGCTGAATACTGAGTGGCGTGACCAGCTATTGAAGCAAAACAAAGACCGTGCGAACACTGTGCGCGAGAATATTCTCAAGGAAGTGGCCAAGACGAACATTATCAGAGAGCGCATGAAGCAAGAGTTCTGGGACTCGGCTACTGTTCATGGAGTTCAATTGTGTGGCTTGACGCCTCCTCGAGAAGGCAGCAGCGCAGTGACTAGTGAAAAATTGTTCGTGTACAACTTTCCCATGCGCAGATTGAGCAAGAAAGAGGAGTTACTAGCGAAGAAAATGGAACTCTTGCGCCTTATTGAGTACGAACATCACCAGCAGGAAGCCGCTTCAGTTTTAGCCGCACCAGTGACTGCGTTGACTCGATTCCAGGATACGTTTCCTCCGAATCTTCAGTGGCTCGTTAATGCTGGAATCCATGACCCTTCACTCAAGAAATGGATGGCATCCTCACTAAAAGCAACCGGCGCAAATGCTATGACTACTGGCAGCACTGAGAGTGGGTCGAGTCAGCCCTCAACTGTGAATTACAACGACATCAAAAGCTATCATCTCGTTTACCACCCAGCGGCAATCTACACGCGAAAGCAGCAGCGTACACAGATCCATCTTCTCAAGTCGTTTGTGCGCTTTTTGGTGGTGGAATTCAATCAGGAATTCAATGCGCTCGTCAAGCTGAAGGAGAGCAAGATGGAAGAGATTGAGGCCAAAAATGCCCGCATCGACGAAATCTGTGGCGAATTGAACTCCACATACAAGCATTTTCGACCGCAGTGGGCGCCATCCGAGATTGCTGCTTCCATCCTGGATGTCCAGCCGGAAGAAATGACGCAGACTGTGTACGAGACCGAGGAAATGCGCAATAAACGTGAGAAAGAAGCCGCAGAGAGACTGGAGCTAGAGCGTCAGCGACAGAAGGATGATGTTGCGGGCCGGGCGTTGCAAGATATGATGAACGGAACTCTTGAGGTCAAGAAAGAGAATCTCGCCAACCAATCGATGGTGAAAGAGGCGTGGATGCTAGAAATCCCTGCGGACGAAATGACAGCCGAACAGAAGAAACTCGTGGCGCAATTCGAAGTAGCGCAGCACAAGTTCCTGGAGGAGAAAGAGAAGTACCGCAAGAGTCTCGACTCGGAGCTGAAGAAAATCAAAAGCGAGATAGCGGATATCTGCAAGGCATTTGATGACAAGCTCCGCGCGCTGCAAGAGAGCTACCTTGGCATGCGACGTAGCGTGCTCATTCAGCATTTGTACGAGCTCCGGCTTGCCGAAGATCTCATGGACCACGAGTACTTGCTGCACGATCGGCAGCGAGTCGAAAAGACTATGAGCGAGCTGCAGACAGCATTGCAGGCGAGCGAGAAGGAAAACGATTTATTCAGTGCACAAGTCGAAGGCTGTAAGGATGAGTGGTATAAAGCAATGGAAGAAGAGAAGAGTTGCGAGAAGAATTTCCTGCGAGAGCTCGAAGACATGACTGGTGGCCCCATTGACCATGAGCTTGTGAAGCACCTCGTCGAACTGTACAAGAAGCGCAAGGCAGATGATCTTGTGCGCGATAGTGGCGACCCCAAGAAAACAGGCGCCGGTCGACGGGGTAAGAGCACTCAGCACCTTTCGAGCAGTAACGCGGTAGGCACTGGTGGTGGAAACAGCACGAAGCATCGGCTTCTTGCTGAGGCTTCTGATGGATCTGCGCGCAAACTTTTACCAGCAGCATTGCTGCAGAACCTGCAATCTACTTTCAACAGCAACGATCACCTGGACAGCGATGTCAGCTTTGACCCGTTTCAGCATATCGAGTTAAGTCCGCCACTCCGGCACACTAACAGCTCTGGTCATCAACAGCGGTTCACGGTCGCGCCATTGGATTACGACGTGGACCGACCGGACGGAATCCTGATCGAAGATCGCATCTGGCGAGCGCTCAACATGCTCCGGACGAAGAAGATCACGGCCGAGTTCACCACAAAAGAGAAGGCAGACCAACTTGCTCTGGCCAAGACTGTGGCCGATGAGCTACGGCAGCAACTGCACGGCTTGCAGACGTCGTTGCAAGAACAAACTCTGGTGCATGGCTCCATCACACAGCAACTCACAGTTTTGGCTGAGAACTCGCCTTTGCTGGTGCACATCAAGCAAGGCCAGGACGAAACCAAGTGCAGTGCCGGTGACGACGACTTTTTCTGGCACGCACCTGATGCGCTGCTGGTGGCTCGCTCCAGCGTTGAATCCCTCAACGACATCGTTCAGCTGCATGGCAAGGACCAGGTCGGGATCCTGAGTAAAATCAAGAACTTCCGCAAAAACATCAACATCATGGAATGGGAGCACACGTATCTGGATATGCAGGCCGTGGACATGGAAGAGCGGTACACGGACATCCAGTTGCTGCGCGTTACCAAGGACCTACAGGAGCTGTTCCACACGGGCGACACGAGCGAAAGGCAGCAGCGGGAGATTACGTTGCTGGAGAAGAAAATGGTGCACGTGGGCAAGAACCACCAGGCGGATCTGATCAAGATCCACCAAGCCCAAGCCAAACTCGCGAGGCATCTGCGCGACCGACAGCGAGAGAACGAGGGCTTCCAGGCTCAAGTGCAGCAGTTAGCCATGCAGGTGCAGGTACGAGAAGATATCCTTGCTAGTCGGCGTAACGCGGCTATGCGGAATGCAGCAGGAGCCCACGATGGCACGAGCGACAACGCCACTCGGCTGAGCGCCATCACTGTAAGGCGAAAGCTCGTGGATCTAGCGAGATCGCAGACCGAAGAGATCGAACACTTGCGGCTGGAGCTGGACAAGATGCGGCGACGCACATTCCCAAGCTTTGCGCAGCAACTCGCTGTTCGTGAATATCACCCCGACAGTCAGTATTAACAGCTTGATATTCCCACTTTCAAACAAGCATTTTGTCTTCGGGCGTCGAGTCATACAGATCATTGTCTGCGTCGTGGGCTTGAAGGCCACCTGCTATGCGTGGTCTACAGGATGTATTCCTCACTGGCAACACAGGTGAAAACGAGACATTGAATAATAGCAGCGTGTTAGTACGTAGAATGTATGGTAAATCTACGTCTATTTGCATCTGACGCTTACAGATCTATAGCAGCGCTGCATAAACACCCTCGCCTTCATCACGAACAGCTGCGAGCACTCGCTGCTTGAGCGATGGCACTTCATTTAAGAGGCTACGGACATGGCCAAGGGATATGAATGATCGCTGGCGGTGGAGAATGTGAGACGAACCGCTGTCACCAATTACAATTGCTGCAAGAGCGACCGAGATCTGTTGGAACAAACGCGCCCATTGATCAAACGTTCGGACTTGAAACTCCGCATGGACCAGCAAACGATTGCCGATGAGCGCGTCCGTGCAATTGAGAACGCTCACGATGACAGATTCTTCCGGCATTGACTCTTTTCGAGACACAGCGCTGAACACTTGCCGCAGGATCTGGAGTGAGCATGCCGAGTACGCATGGCGAATGACCTGAATGACACCGAGATAACAAGCGTGAGCAACGAATTCACAAGCAAGAGATCTCTATTTGTCTCGTACCAGTTCCGAGATCTCGCGCAGCTTGCAAGCCACAGCAATGCCAATCGAGCTAGACAGCATTCGAGGATGCTGGTTCAGAGCTCCGTAGGCGTTCACAATTTGGAACGCGAGCGCTTGACGTTGCGCGAGGTCTAAACTGGTGTAGACGTCACTCTACCAAGCATTATTAGGAGACAAATATGAGCGAATGAGGAACACCTATGCCATACAATACAACGTCTCTCACCTTCAGAGCCGATTTGAGCAGATCCAGGAGCAAGAGGAACACAGCCGAAGACGTTTGAGCGTTGGCGCTCACGAATTGAGCAGCCAGCCACTCCAACAGCGCGGCCTTGGTGATCAGAAACTCACATCCGCCTGAGGTTTGGAGTGAGCAGTTTAGGATCTGACCGATTAGCTGCTGCGTGTGGTCGTCAGCGAGCTCCGACCCGAAGAAACTCATGAGCAGAGTCAGCACATGACGACGGATCAAAATCGAGACGTCCATATCTTCGCGAACGCCACGACGCAGTGTGTGCAGCAGCCACGACCGCTCTTGTTTATACGTGAGTGGCGCTCGGCTGTTGAAGAGCGAATAGAACATTGGTACATCGCTCACGTCGATCGCGGGACGCGCCAGAAGGAAATGGTTCAGATGCGGGTACATGGCGTGCATCGGACGGCAGAGGATCGAGATGGCGTCGTTCAGAAACACGGTCACGACTGAGGAAATCGCTTCCAGTGGTTCCTCAATGGCGTTGCGAAACACGTCCAGCAGCAGATGAACCTGACGGCCGGGCTTGAATTCCGAGGCTTCAGCACTGAGTGATTCGTGGACGTGGGCAACTACACCGTACGCGTAGCCCCGGATGCACTCGGCATTCGAAGAGGTGGCACGTAGAGCAATACCTAGCAGCCCTTGTTGCACAAACGCAGCGATCGGCAGATCCGATGAAGACATGAAATGCGCGAGCATGGGCAGCATGAACGATGGATCGTATGCCGCAGTATCGATAACCAAGTCGTTGGCCTCTTCACTATCGACGGACAAGAGCAAGAGATCACCCTGTGGTTGAACCTCACGATCGAGTGGGAAGTCTTCGATAGTCGCTCGGATGCGAGCCGGCTCAAGGCCTCCGGTCGTCAGCCACATGGAGTCGTCCACGAGATCGTGCGTTGTCTTCTCAGCTGCGTGCTCGACTAGAGAGGACGAGCCGAAGCGGAACCCGAATTCAGCCAGTCGAATGCCTCCCTTGGTTTCGAATTGATCAAAGATGAGACGCAGAACTCGGTCAAATGGCGAGAGCGACATTGTGTAGGCTGCCAGCAGAGTTTCAAGGAGCTTGCGCTCATAGTTCTGGCTGTGGTGCAGAAAACCAAAGACAACTCGGCCAAGTGCCAACTGCAGCGATGTGTTCGCCAGACTGCTGGTGAAATGCTCACTGCTGACAACGGCATTGAGGTGACCACTGAAGTCATAGCCGCCAGTGTCTTGGCCTCGCATTAGTTCCAATGTGACTGCGGAAAAGCGGACAAAAGACTCATACGAGGCCAGATTTGCATTCTCCTGCAGTTCCACAGCTTCAGCGAACAGCGGCAGTACAATCTTCAAGATAGATCCAGAGCCAGGGCCAAGCAGCAGAAAATCGTTCATGATAAGGGAGATACTGCGAATCCATCGATCGACGTGGGTGGCATCGGCTTCTTCTGCTTCTAAAGACCGCAGAGCCGAAAGACCAGAGCGGACCAGGAACAACGCCATTGAAGGAACAACCTTGGTCAACACATCACTGGATTGGCCACTTCGCATCAGCAGCAGAAGACCTAACACCTGGGTGACTGAGAGCAGAGCTCCCTTGGGATGCTGCTTCGACAGCTTTTGCAGCACAGCAGGCATAGCTTTCGTGAATGCGTCATTCGCACTATCAGTCGAAGCAATATGACGCACAAACGTCAGCTGGAGGGATCCATCGCCTTGTTTATCCCCCGTGACCACATCAGCAATGCAGTCAGAGAGCAAGGTGCACGCATATACAAGCAGCTCGTGATGCTTAATCCGTCCCAAGACATTGAAGACGGCACACAGCAGCACGTACGTATTGGCCACGTTGTTGCTGGTCAGTTGCTTCAGCAGATTGGACAGTAGCGTCTCGGTGACCATATCGGCAGAGCGAGCGGTATCTTCAGCACAAAGTGTCATCATCATTCGAGTCAACATATCCGTGGTTGAGCGATCACTCGACGCACTTTCTGACGCCGTCTTGACTAGAACTGGCACCAAGGCTTGTTCGATCGCGCCTTGCACAGACTCGGTAGGAACTCCACCCAATTTGCCCACCAACGCAAAGCCATTCGAGAAGAACGAACTACGGCGCGAGCTCAAGCTCTTACCAGCATTCTCCAGTACGCTCCACAGCTTTCTCGCCAACAGCTTTTTGCGTCGATAGTCCGCAAAAGAGGCGTAGATCTCGGTCGAGTCGAGATTCAACGACTCAAGTGTATGCTCAATGAGCACTCCACTGAGAGATTTCTTGGTCGATTTGACAGGAATCGCCATGAGCGAATCGAGCACGCACAGTCTCGCGCTTGCTGGCGTTGAGGTAGCTAAGGTAGCGATAAATGGAAGCGCCGAATCCTCCGACAAGTGAGCAATTGTAACAGTCGAGAGAACGCCACGCGACGCATTCGAGTAGAACAATTGCATGCCGCACAGCTCGATGGAGATGAGTCGACGCCAGAGTGCTGACTGCTTGCCTTGCTTGCTAAATAGCGCAGTGATCACGTTTTGGATCTTACGGAAGATGCGCTCAAGGGATTTGGTCGTCGAGGTTGAAAGCACCGCAAAGGTAAACAAACGCTGGAACAAATCGCACAGTGTCGCCTCCAAGTTGCTCACTTGCTTTGTCGCTGAGCCGCTCTTATTTGTCGAGAAAGAACCGAAATACAGCAACACTAGTTCGCATGAACGTGTAGCATCAGACACGTCAACACCTGATGCAAGCATTCTTTGCCGCACCAGCGCACTAAGCTGGTCAACACTCCCAGTAGCCGCATCATTCGCATCACTCAAACTCTGAAGCAAATTCTGCAGCAGCAAATGCAACGGAACCTGCGTCCAGAAGAGCTCAACAGCGCGGTTCTTGGATTTCTTGGCGCCTTTGGTGGCGAGGAGATCAACGTCAAGATGAGACGCGAGGTAGTGATAGACATGGTCAAAGGTTTCAGTGATTGCTGCCGAGTCGTCCAAAATGGCTTCCCACGAAGCAACAAATACGTCTGGCTGCATAGTTAAAAGCTTGGAGGCCAGCGACGATTCGGTTTTCGCCTTGGTCCAGATTTGTCTGGATCCCGGGCGCTTAGCTTTTTTCGTAGCAGCATGTGTGGGCGATTGCGATTCGGCTTCAATACAAAAGGTCTTGATCAGTGTGAACGCATCGTTGTACGAGACACTGGCATCCGACTTCTCATTATGGCGCTTTCGCTTCTTTTGGTCCGAGCTATTGGACTCAACATCATCGCCTGTGAGCTTCGCTACAGCAGCTTCGCTTGCAATTAGCGCGGAAATCTGGCGAGGAGACTCGCAAGTCGACAAGACCGACAGCAAAACACGCGCGCCGAACGTCGATACAGCTGGATCCGCACGATGCGATGCCGCTGCCTTGGTGAGCCGAGGAAACATCGAGAGGTCACCCGCTGTTGCAGACTGAGTCGCGTTGAAAAATGAGGCGACAGCGATGGTCGCAGGGCTCAAGTTCAGAGTCTGGATAGAGACCTTAGTGCCAGCAGAGGCTCGAAAGTGGTCAAGGAAGAGGAATGGGTCAGCCAGCACGTCTTGGATGACAGTCTCCATGAACAAAGCGCACGCTTCGCCACCCATACGCAGACTCTCAAGCCAGAAGATGATCTCTTCACTCGCTCGGCCGTTTTCCTTGCGTCCAAAAACGCCAGAGACCAACAGCGTTCGGTACAGGACCTTTCCACTGAGAGCCTGCATCTCTTTGCTTTGCGCAGCAACGTATAGCATCAGCAGCTGACGCAACTTGGAGCGAGACTCAACAGAGGATCCGGGTGTGAGCAAGAATGGAAGCCGATTGTCGTCGACCGTGATCAGGAATCGAAGCACCTCGCCCACAATCAGACCATGAAGCGAAGACCCTCGTGCCTCAGCACTCAGATCCAGCTCCTTCCAGGGCAGTATCTTGGTGAAGTCCAACTTGACTTCGTTCATAACTTGTGGCAGGCACTCAAGGTAAAGGCGGAAGACGGTAAGCGCGCGAACGTAGGTCAGCGCCACGCGATCGACAGACGAGCAGAGCTTGAGCAACAGCGACACGAGCGCCTCCGGGCTTGGAAGCAGGAAACGCACTTCGTTCTCAAGCTCCGCAGTTGACGTCACGCACGTCGTAGTCAATGCTGCGATAGTCTTGTATCGATTCAGCACGGCTTCCATAACGCCGAGAGACGAGTAGATAACAAGAGGGTTGCTGTGCTGGATGCCTCGCGACAGTTCCTTACGGCAGGCGAGAGGCATGACCAGACGTGAAGCCAGCACCTGCGCACTGCACCACTTTTCAGCCTTGACTGGGAGTCCGACTTCTGCTGCCGATACAACACAGCTCAGCAACTGCTGAACCATACTGGCCGCCGCGAACCAGCGATATACCGGCTTGGGCTCAAGCTGCAAGGCCAACGCCTGAAAGTACTCAGCCAACAGACCCGGGTATTTGGTCACGAACGTCGTCACGAGCGTTCGCGCGTGTGCACTTCGGATGAGCTCGTTGAGTCCGATGGTGACAACTGCGTTCCGGATGACTTTGACAGCATAGCCGATCTCCGAAGATGAGGTGCGCTCTTCTGGAGCCGTGCTAGACCCATTGGTCGCAGCAGTCACAGCGGCAGCAGAGTGAGACTTGGACAGGAATAACTGCAGCGCCTGCTTCTCTGGCACAGCGTAGAGCGCGTCCGAGGCGAAAAAGAGTGACTGCAGTATGTCCAGCGCAATTTGAGCGATGGATTCGTCGCTGGACTGAAGCAGCGGCAGCACCTGGTGGATGCAGTGGCCGTTGAAGATGCCCACCTTGGCTTTGTCGTCCATCGCAGGATTTCGCAGCACCAGTTCATTCAGTCGCGCGAAGATGAACGACAGTATCTCGACGTTGTCCCCGTCGATGGCCTTAAAAAGCGACGACGTCAGCCCGCCGTCCTTGAGCGCGAATCGATGCACGCTTTTGTCCGAGCATGCAGTCAGCGCAAGCACCAGACGCACGTAGGCAGTACGGATCTGAAACGCAGGTGGCTCTGGGGTCTGCGAATAGCCGTCTTCTTCCACAATAGGCTCGGCTTTCTTCATGCGGTGCAGCGCTAGTTTGCCAAACGAAGGACCCTGGAATGGGAACAAGCGCACCAGTTCACGCGCTACCACGCCGTTGATACCAGCAAGCAGCGTCAACAGCTCTAGTGCTCGGAATTCGATGAGCGGCTTGTCACTCCAGGTCACGACCTTGGCCAGGTGCACGTTCTTCTCGCGAATGATCTTGAGTGCGATGGCTTCAGCGCCAGCGGAATCACGCTCCGCCTGAGTCTGGAGTAGCAACGTCAGCACCTGTAGGAACGTCGCGATGCTATCTCGCTGCGCCCAGCGACTGTCAGCGCCAATACGCTCGGGCCAGGCCAGCAGCAGAGGATCAAGCCGCGGGTGGATGTCGAGCAGCAGAGGGCAGAGGGCGCTCTCCATCTGCAGCACTTGTGCGAACGAAGCGATCGCATCGTCCAGCGGCTGCTTGGAGCGCTCGAGAGCGAGCAGGAAATCGCGCAGCACCACTTGGTAGGACGCCATCTCTGTCTCCAGGGCCACGCACGCAGAGCAGAGGATCGAGCTAAAGAGACGCCGACGCGAATGGCAGCTTGACACCAATGGTGGCAGCAGTACCGTGAACCAAAAAAACCTGGCAGGTGAACAGTTATGTGTTTACATACAACAGATGCACTGCTTTAGGATATAACAATGTAGATAGTCACTTTAATGCGGGAAATGTCAGTATTCAATCTGTTGAAAATGCAGAGCGCACCAAAGGGAACTCTCGCTGGCTTCGTGTCCACGTCTGTTTTGACGTCCTCTGACGGCGTAAGGCGTTACTCGTTGTATGTGATACGATACTATCCTTCGTTTAGTTGTTAATGGCGTTGCCGTGGTCTGGGATTGTGGCCTGTAGCTCTTTGGAGACCATGTCGAAGAGACGCGAATCTCCGACGCGCCGGCAGCTCCAGAGGCCACAAGCGGCGACTTCAAGCCGCTGTACGAGCGTCTTCAGGAGCTGAAGGAGAAGAAGGACCTGGAGTGGAAGGAGAAGAACAATCCGTTCGGTACGTAGCCCAATCGAGACTGGAACGAGTCGGTGACTATTAAAACGGCTTGGCCTGACTGCAGCTCCGCCCAAGGCTCTGGATGATGAAGAGTTGGAGTTTATTCGGGACCTGGAGAGCAAGCAGGCCAACTCCCAGAAGAAACGCAAAGAGCAGCATGAGGAGGACCTTGTATCCTTCGGTACGTACGCATGCGCATTGATTGAGCATGGCCAGAGCTGACTCGATGAGGTTGGCTTGGCAATAGCGCTGGCTCGTGAGAGCCTGAACCACAAAAGTCCTGCTGCGACAGCATCTGTCAATGCAAAGACTGCTGATCCGCCAGTCATTAGGAACGACGCCGTCGCAAAGACAATTAAGGCCAAGAAGCCGCCTGTCGTTGCGTTGAGAGCCAAGCGGAAAGCTGGGGACAAGCAAGCGTCTACAGCTGCCACCAGCACCGACAAGAAGCAGAAAATATCCGACGACTCGAAAGAAAAGAAATCGACAGAGGAGCCCAAGCCTGCGCTGATGGGACTCGTGGCGTATGGCAGTGATAGCGATGACTTAGAAGATTAGCAACACACACAATCAACCTGTTACATGTCAAAAGGTAACTGGATCCTTGTTGGGCTTGCAGCCGTAAACTCCAGTGCGAACGATGCCGCAGGATGAGCCATTGGGCAGCCCAGTCTGCGGTCCGGGGCAGGCACCGTTGATGTTGGCCACGCACGCCTGACCATAAACGCAGAACGCCCCAGCCACGCCTTCAACACTCATGGGCGAGCCACCAGGGCACGCGAACTTTTGTGCCTCTATCTTCGTCAGTTGCTTCACTGGTCTGCAGCCCATGATTCCCGTCTTAACCGTGCCGCAATACGCACCGTGCTGCAACCCAAGCTGAGGTCCAGGACATGCGCCATTAAAGCTTCCAGCGCAGGCGTGGCCGTAGACGCAGAACGACCCGGCCACGCTCTCCACACTCATGGACGACCCACCAGGACATTAGTCATTATGGCCGGATGACGCACACGCGGCCGTAACCATGAAGGCTGTAACGAGTTCAAATTTCTTGGCCAGCATTCTGAGTCAGATGCCCAGACGGGGAGTGAGAAAGATGAGACTGATGTTGATGTGATCAGAGGCTTTGGAAGTCTGTGAGCCTCATTGCAATGGTACTGGGAGCTTCACGTCTAGATGCATTATTCGATTGCCTGAGCAGCAAAGGAAACATTCCTCTTTACAAATCGATGGTATATTATTATCTAGCGAAATGGCGGCGGTGGCGGCAGCTTTGCGCCGCCACTGCGAGCTCTGGCCAACGGGTTTCGGAACGGCGGTGACGATTCGATTAAGATGCGCTGTGTGTTTCTTGGAGGCAATCGGCGTGGACGATCCGGTGTGCGCATAACGATAGATGCGTTTGCTGAGGATTGGAGCGAAGCCACAGGTTCGGATGGCGCTGTCTTCACCTCGATTGACGCAGGCTTGGGCTTGTAGATGCTGCTGTTGAAAGATGCAGGTCTGAGCAGTGCTGGGCGAGCAACAGGGGCTCCTGGGACGCCAGTGCTGGTGCTTGCACGCTTGAGAGAGCCTGCAGCAGGTCTACTAAGCAGTAATCGATCGGCATTCGTAGTCGCTCGCTTAAGCGGGTTCGTTGTTGACGGACCAGGAAACAAGGCCCGATCCACATTTCTTACCAGCAACGGCATAGCTTTGGGCGTGATGCCCTTCTCTTTCGGCGCTGCGACTGATTCCTTTTTGTGCTTGTGCTTACTGCCTGAAGATCGGCGTTTTGGGGCCACTGGATCTGCATCCTTCGTGTTATTGGACTTGGTCTTGGTGCTGCTGCTTCTCCGCAATAATTTGGCTTTCGGGTACTGCTGCTTGAGGTGCTGAGGAAGAAGCATCTCTTTGAACTGATCGTCGACCTGTGAACAGTGATTGATACGTCGTCAGTGGATCAGCATGAGACTGAACACCAGAGCCAAGATACGGATATACCTCTGGACGAGGTCGTTTCAGCGGACGCTCATCTCGTAGAGCTCCAAGGATGCTCCGCTTGACTGAGACATTCACTGAGGGACTCGCAGTTGGAAGCTCCAGCTGCTTGATCACAGGCGTTAGCTGGTCAACCCCAACGCAATGTCAGTCCTTTGGCAGTCACAAGAGCATCAGTACAAACACTTACGGAAGTTGTCTTCAGCTCTTTATTCGGCTCATCATCATCGTCCTCCTGCTCGTAGACCTTGAGCACGTATTGCATCACGTCTGGTACAAGAGCCCCCATTTGCTTTTGGAGCGTGTCGATAATGAACGTCTGGAATGGAGACTGCTGGTCTTCGTCCATGAGCGACGGTGGATTGGCCGCATCCAGCAAGAGCGCAATGCGGTCCAGTAGTCCACGGATCTCCTTGCGCAAGGCTTTGGTTCTTTTTCGGCCACAGCAGCTAAGTAGACGACACACAACCTGCAGCTGCAGATGGCGCAGCTTGGTCTCACGCGGCAGCTTGAGAAGCTCTTCGACAGGCTTGGTCATCACACGCGCAGCCGTGCGCAGACGCTTGGCCTGTTCATCCGGCTCACAATCTGTTGTCAGCACTTGCTTGATGAACATGCTGACAGCCGCCTCGTCTTCCTGCTGCGTGGCCTGCGCATACAGCGCGCGCCATTGCTCCGCTCGGCTCATTTTGATTTGCACGCCAAACGCGTGCCATTGTCAAGCCGAGCCGAGCCCATTCAAGCCAATCGGCTTGAAGACGTTACAGCTCTCTAATTGCTGATCGATTAGCAAAAAATCGCCTATATAAAAAGCGCGCCAATTGCGGATCAAAGCAGCCAACCAAGATGAGCGCCGAGCAGGAAGATCAGATGGAGGCGGAGGCTCCGCAGGCCGAGATCGCGGTGCAGATCAAGAACTCCAAGGCGATCAAGCAAGTGGGCGTGGCTGTGCGAAGGCCGCGCATGCGCCGCTCCTGCGTCAAGGGCCAGGCGGACGAGGACACCAAGCAGTGGGAGCTGCTGCTCTTTAGCTTCTCCGACTCGAGCGAGCTCAACAATCTCGAGACGCTGCTGGTGCAGCTGGCACCGTCCACGTGCTTTCTGCCCAAGAATCTGGGCCAAGAGCCGTACGTGGGCGACGCCAAGAAGATCCACGCGCTGCTCGAGGCCCAACAGGTCGCGAACGTCTGCATCAAGAAGCATGGCTTCAAGGACGCCAATGTCGAGAGCAATCTCGAGCGGCTCTGTGGCGGAGCATTCGTGGCGATGCACAAGGCCGATGCAGATATGCATCTGGCCATGGGCTCACTTGCGTGTCTCATCGATGCGCTGGGTATCATGTCGGACGCCGATTCGTTCGGGTGTTACACAGCGACCATCGGCAATCTGTCGTCCGTGATGCAGCTGGATAGCTCTGCGATCTGGTCGCTCAACCTGTTGCCGGATCCCAGCGTCAAGGGCGTTCTGCGCTTTAGTGGCAGCGTGCTGGACATCCTTAACCGCGGGAAAACGCCCATGGGCCGTCGTCTTCTCGAGCGCTGGATCCGCCAGCCGCTGTTGGATGTGCCAGCTATCGAAGCGCGGCAGAATGTGGTCCAGCTCTTCGTTGATGACGCTTCACTCCGCATGGAGTTGCTGGACGAGTGCATGAAGTCGCTACCGGATCTGGAGCGTCTCAGCGTCATTCTGGAAAAGAAAAAGTCAGCAAAGATCGGCGATCTCGTGAACGTCTACGACTCTGCCAAGACTGCGCTGCCTCGTATTCTAGGTCTACTACAGAACTACGACGGTCCATCAGCAGATCTACTGCAGTCGCGGTTCACGCAAGAGCTGTCCAAGGTCGTGGACGATCTGCAGGGCTATGTTGAACTCGTGGAGGAGGTGGTGGATCTTGACTCGCGCCCCACTTTGGTGGTTAATGCCAAGCATGACGAAGAGCTGCAGACGCTGCGCAACGAGTGGAACGACGTGCTGGCTGAGATCGAAGACGAACACCGCAATGCGCTGCAGACCATCGGCGGCGACATCAAGTGCGAGAAGGACAAAGTGCGCGGCTTCGTGTTCCGCATTATCAACAAGAAAGAAGAGGCGCGCATCTCCAAACTGCCTTACGTGCACATCTGCCAGGTGCTCGTGAGCGGCGTGCAGTTCACGACGGCCAAGCTCAAGTCGCTCGCGAGTGAGTATCGGCGACTGCGGTCCGAGTACGAGCAACGACAGACGCATCTGCTCTCTGCTGCTATTGACGTTGCCAGTACGTACGTGCCTGTGCTGGAGGCCGCGACCTCGACACTCGCGGAGCTCGACGTGCTGCTGGGCTTTGCGCATGCAGCCTGTCATGCTGGTTCAGGGTACACGCGACCGGAAATGCTTGCCGAAGGAGAGAGCGTGGTACTCCAAGGCTCGCGCCACCCGTGTGTAGAGCTGCAGGATCAAGTAGACTTCATTCCGAACGACTATGAGCTCGAGCGCGAGAAATCACGCTTCCAGCTTATCACAGGACCCAATATGGGCGGCAAAAGTACCTACATTCGTCAGCTTGGCACGATTGCAGTCATGGCGCAGATCGGCAGCTTCGTGCCTGCCGAGGTTGCACGGCTGCCTGTGTTCGACAAGTTGTTAGTGCGCGTGGGTGCTGGCGATCTGCAGCAGCGCGGCGTGTCTACGTTCATGATGGAGATGCTCGAAGCGTCAGCCGTATTGCACAAGGCCACGGCGCAATCACTCGTGATCATCGACGAGCTGGGCCGTGGTACCTCCACGTACGACGGCTTCGGTCTAGCATGGGCCATCTCCGAGTATTTGATCTCCAAGGTTCGGTCCTTCTGCCTCTTCGCCACGCATTTCCACGAACTGACGGCGCTGCAGCGTGACCACACCACGGGCTTCGTCAACAAGCACGTGACAGCGGTGGCGCACGGCAAACAGATCACCATGAGCTACCATGTACGCGACGGCCCGTGCATGGAGAGCTTCGGCGTGCATGTGGCCGGCATGGCAGGCTTCCCAGAGTCTGTCATCGCCATTGCCAAGCGCAAGAGCCACGAGCTGGAGAGCTTTGAGCGTGGCGTGGGCGGGAGCAAGCGCCCATCCTCTTCACTTGATGCGCATCAAGACAGCGACGCTTCATCCAAGAAACAAAAGCGGCCGGGCTCGTTTCTGCACGCATTTGCAGCGCTGCCATTGGACAAAATGCAGACCGAGGAAGCAATGGCGGCTGTCGGCTCATTGCTGGCGGACCAATAATAACTGGCGTAGGATAACTATACAGTATAGCGGCGCGTATACTTCCGCCATCCGCTTCGCTTCGGCCGGTGGAGCCAACCACTACTTTCATCCGCCTCGGCATCATGGCGACATTGCCGCCCAAGCAGCGGCGCCACCGCTTTCAGAAGGTCGATGAGCGGGTGGCCAACCTGCAGACAGAGCTGCAGCTGCACGCCAAGACCAATGGCGCCTCCGAGATCACGCTGTCCTTCCAGGAGGAGCTGGGCCTGCAGGCCGAGCTCACCACCATCGAGCGCTTCCAGGTGCTTTACCGCAAGCTGCAGCCGCTCGTGACGACGACGCCGCAGCTGCTGCACCACCTGCCCAAGATCGTCGCGCTGCTTCAGAAGGAGCTGGAAGAGAAGCCTGACAGCGAAGTGCAGCGCGAACGCCTCGCGCCCGTGCTCAAGCTGCTCACGGCGTTGGCCCGCGAGCTGCGCAAGGAGTTTTTCCCGCACTTTTCCGGCATTCTGCCGCATGTGATCGCGATTATCGACACTAAGGACGTAAGTCAAAGCTATGTACAGGAGGCTCACATGCCATTGTACTAACACTGTGGAGTGTTGTAGCCGGAGCTGAGTACACAGGTCTTCAAGACGCTCACGTTGCTGTTCACGTTCCTGCGCGTGCAGCTGCTTAAAGATATGGACTCTGTACACAAGTGCTACTTCCCTTTGCTCGGCCACCCAAAGCCGTTCGTGCGTGACTTTGCTGCACAGACGCTGTCGATTCTGCTACGCCGCATCGAGAACAGCAAAGACCTGCAGAAATACCTGCGCGCATACCTCAAAGCGCTCACTCTCGGCAGCGCACGCGACAATGAGATTCTACAGAACGGCTCAGCCAAACTCTTCTTCGCGCTCATGCGCAACGTGAACCATGGCTTCCACTCGCGCATGCGCGACATCATGCTCTGTCTGATTGGCGCATTCCGACCTCGCGAGTCCAACGCCGAAGATGCCTCGGAGCAGTACACAGTCATTTACGATATTGTGCACCGCACAGTTGCGTTATTGACCAAACACACAGATGCCGAACACGCGAACGAAGTGCTGGACTGCTTCGCGCTTATCGTGGGCAAACTCTCATCCAAGCTCGATACTGACGCTGATCGTTTGTATCTCAGCCGCGTATTGACGCTTGTGCTATACTTCGTGCGCTTTCGCAATGGCCAATTGATGACCGAAGCCAGCGACTTGAAGCTGGTGCACGAGGTCTGTCGCAAGCTGCTGGCAGATGGATCCGTGCTGACGACCGACAGCAAGGCTCTGAATGAGTCGTTGATCGCCCTATACGAAGCTATGTGGCGATTATTCCCGAATTCCGACTCGATAGTGGCGAGCCAGATCAAGGCGTTCTTTGCCCAGACCAAGACAGGCAAGCAGCAACAACAGCAGTTTTGGCGCACTCAAATGCTGCAATGGATCCAGACGACGCTCAATCACGCGTACGTCGAAATGGACTTCGTGAAAGCGTTCGTGTTCCCGAATGCGATGGAACTGGCATTTGAGACGCTGGCCAACGAGAACGTGCCTGCGTTCGCCATGCTGATTGGCCAACTTGGCGTCTACGCTGCCGCAAATGAAGATGTTGCCGATGAAAACGAGTTCTTCGTGTACATCAAGGGACACCGATTCCTCACGTATGAGTCGAAGCAAACACCAGCGAACACTGATAAAGCGATGCTTCAAATTGCCTCCAATATGTGCGAGCAGTGCTTTGCAACTGATCAGAACAAACAGAAGCAAGCGCTTGCTCTTGCATGGAAGTTCTGCAAGGCCTTAGCGCTCATTCGAGTGAATGAAATCAAGCTGTTGGCGTTTGTCACACCTTTGATTACCCGGCTAGAAAAGCACGCGTCTTCGAACTCTGCCTTGTGCGCAGAACTTGGTGCGCTACGGGCCGAATTGTGGCGCTTGATGCAAATTTGTCGTCATCAACAGGAAGAGAAGCAAGCCAAAAAGAGTTCCAAAACGATTGTTGTTGATGCTCTCAAGGGAAAAGAAAGCTCGTTCACAACGCTGTCTGCTCTGCTGGAGTTTGTTCAGATGAAGACTGAGCCAGAGCAGCATGCTCTGTTGAGCAAGGATTCTTTCTCTGCTGTGTCTCAAATGCTACAGTCGAATCTACGTTCTCCTTCGCATGCCTTGCGTCTGGTGAGTCTGGAAATTCTCGCCCGTCACGACCGGCTGGAGTTTATTGAAGTTGGCGATGCCCCTCTTGTTGGCAAGTGCGATCTTCTGGATGTGTGCGTTGATCTTGAACGACAGTGCGAGCATCTTAGTGTGGATATTGAACGCGATATCGTGCGATTGCTTGGTCGCGTTAAGATTCTTTGTCGCTCCGGGCAAACACCGGTCGCGTACAAGTTGGCTGCCGTAAATCATTTGTTTGGTCTTTACCACGTGAAGTTTTCCACCATTTGGCCGCATGTTTCGGATGCCCTTGAAGCTGCTGCGCGAGCGCATTTTGCTGAGATGTGGCCAATTGTGAGCACAGAGTTATCCGCAGCGTCCTTTCGTCAGGACACACCAAGCCAGAACCAGGCTACTTCAAACGAAGAAGAATCTTTGGAAAAGAGTGGACCGCGTGATACCATTGTTCGCGAATTTGATGATATATGCACGTTGGAAAGAGGGCAAGTCAACCCAGGTAGTACCACCGACGTTGGCACGCATCACTCGTTGTTGTGGAGTGGACTGGACAAGTATGCTGACCTCGCTGAGTCCAAAACGAAGTTTATTGTGCCGCTTTTCCTGGTTTTCCTGCGAGACCAGTATTCGATCATTTACACGGACGAATTGAGCAGCTCGTTCCTCAAGGAAATGGAAACTGCGCTGGCGAAGGTGGCGGCTGCCACAGCTGATTCCGCTGTGTGGATCCAGGCGCAATCATTTTCGAATGTTACCACCAAACTCGTGCGCACCAAGTTTATTGATCAGCTAAAGGTATTTGCCAAGTTTAAGAATATGAAAGGAGCTTTCGCGAACTCGCTACTTCATGAGTTCTTCTTTGACTTGCTCATGAAGTCGGACGAAGTCGTGTCGAAACTGGCGCTGCGTTGTTTGTACTGCTTTGAAAAGAAGCACTTGTCGGCTTACAAGGACCAACTCAACCGCATCGCAGATTCAACTACGTTCCGCGAAGAGTTAACCACATTCGATATTAGTGAGCAAGCTGGACTGGTGCTGCGAGAGCATCGCCCTCAACTGCTGCCTGTTCTCATGCGCATTTTGTACTCGAAGTGTGTGAGCAAAAGAGGCCGAAACTCCGGTGATACGGTCTCTGCGCGTCGTAGCGCTATCCTATCGTATTTGGCTGGTTTGGAAGCCCCAGAGCTTGCTTCGTTTGTCCAGCTTGTTGTTCGTGCATTTGATGTGAAGATCGACACGCCGCTTGAAGACAAATCGACGACTTCTACGCAATCGAATGATGTTGCTGTCATAACACTCACGAGCATTCAACCGTCTCGTATCCTTGGTTTTCTCAACTTGCTGGAAGACCTGGTCGCACAATTGGGCGTGAAATTGACGACGTTTGTGCCTTCCATCATCAACCTTCTCCTATCTATTTTGGTTCTTCAAGGAGACGACTCAGACGCAGTCGATGCAGCTGAAGATGTGGAAATGGACGATGACAATGGTGCCCAGCAAAAAGCTCCCGAGTACTCGGCTTCGATGAAAAAGCAAATTCGCATGTTGGCGTATCGACGTCTTGCTGAAGTCGTTGATACGTTTGACACGTTAGTGGATCTCAGCCCATGGGTTAAAGCGATCCTTGATAACTCCCATGACGCCATTTTGCGCCTGCCAAGTGCTGTAATCGGTGCAGGTAAAAGCTCGGCTCTGCTTGAATTCATTGTGGCACTAGGACGCGCTGACTCATCCCGAAAGAGTTTGACCCAGGAACATGTGGACAGTGTGATTTTGTGTTTATCTTCTGGTCTGCCTAAGCCTGGAGACACTGCGGCGGCGCGTGGCATTACGCCAGAAATCTTGGATTCGGTTCTGCAGTTTATGAGCTCTTTGCTTGATGGAGATGAAAATTTGCAGGCTGCTGAAGACTCGAAAGGCGAATACTTGCTGATTCCTCGTATTCCATATTTGCTTGAGCAGTTTGTGGCTCGTTTCCGGGCTAAAGCAGCTCGATACGCTGAGGAGCGATACGCGGGATCGTCCAAGAAGGAATTGATGTTTTTGTGCCATCTATCTCAGCAGATTGATTCCAGTAGCTCCCTTTCTGCTCAATCTGCGCACGATCTGTTCCAACTTCTTTTGCCGTTTCTGCAACGTAATCACCACTCGTCACCAGCTGATATGGAAAATATTCTGCAAGTATTGGCACAGCTTGTGCCGTTGCTTACGGAGCCGAAGAAGCATGTTCTTGCTCTATCCAAGCTGCTTGCGCCAGGGCCGAATTGCATTAAAGATCGATCACCCCGAGAGAAGCTGGTTGCTGTGTTTTTGGCCCTCGGAAATCATCCGACGCTCGTCCCTCTCGCACGCGTGGCTCAGCTGCTGGACGATATGAATGCCTTTGATCCAAAGAAGGTTGATGAAATTGATTTCGAGCGACGAATGGGAGCAATCAATTCACTGAATCAGGACCGATTCAGCGGATTGCTGGAGGACGCGCATCTATTGGCCCCAGTCATCAGTCAGTGTTTGCAGTCCATGCACGATGCGGAGTTTTCGATTCGTAGTGGCACATTAGCGACTCTGTCTCTTTTCATTGAACTGGTATCTGCAGCTGTGGAACATGATCGATCGACAGCGGAAAAGTCTCCGGTTATGAATGCTTTGGAGTCGCTCGTTATGCCATGCATTCGTGTTAGTGTCAAGTCAACTAATGAAGACACCCGGCGTGGTTTCGTCACTTTGCTTGGTCACATTGCCGACCATGCTGCTCTTGCGCCGTTTCCGTTCGTTCATGGTGATCTTGCGCTGCTTCGCAACAAGGACGACCCCGAGGCCGACTTCTTCTACAATATCACGCACATTCAAGCGCATCGTAAGCGCCGTGCGTTAATCCGATTAAGTAGTTTAATGGAAGAGATGGCTACGAAGCAGCAGGCTGCGATGGAAGTCGATGAAACTGCGAAAACGGAGTCAGCTGAGTGGTTTTCTAACTCCACTGTCAACAATATTTTACTTCCATTGGTACAGCACTTCATTTTCGAAACGCAAGCTAAGAGCCAGGAGTCCATTCAAACGGAGGCTGCTGTCTGCGTTGGACGAGCCGCAGGGCTTCTTGGCTGGTCTCACTATCTTGCCTTGGTGCGCCGTCTTTTGAAATCGATCGATGGTCATGTGGAAATTGAAAACGCGATTATCGCTACGATTTGTGCAGTCATTGATAACTACCACTTTTCAGCACCTGGTGCTGTCGTCGGCTGGGAAAAGGTTTCTGCGGCGAGAAAGGCCGCGACGCATGCAACGAGTGACGAAGATAACTCGAAGGTCCAGGATAGCATGGAAAAGCAGGTGCTACCGATGCTGCTAAAGTATCTGTTCAAGGGTGTGACGGCGAAAGGCAAAGCCAAGGCTGCCTCGACGCATTTTGATGATGAGGTCGTCTCGTCACAGGCCGTGACTGTCCGTGTCCCTCTCGCCCTGGCGATCGTGAAGGTTCTGCGTCGTTTGCGTGCAGCGACTTTCTACGTAGAGTTTCCCAAGTTACTGATGAGCTTTACGAAGCTGCTGAAGAGTAAAGACGAAAGTATTCGTTCTTCGGCACGCACGACTCTTGTGAAGATTACCATGGAGCTTGGCATTGAATATTTGCTGCCAGTCGTCGAAGAGCTCCAGCATACTCTCCGCGACGGATACATGGTGCCAATCCTGTCTAATACGCTGCATTCGATTTTGGAAAAGGTGACTACGATGATCAAACCGTCAAAGCCGACAAGCCTTGTGGACTCAGAAGGAGCGCAGCAAAAGGAAGAAGACTTTGCTTCTCCTCTGGACGATTGTATTCCCAGTATGATGAATATATTGGTGGAGGACCTATTCCGTGGTACTGTTGACAACCAGGACGGCTCGGAGCAGTACAAATCTAAAATGAAAGAAGCAAAGGCCAGTCGTAGTTATGATTCTCTCGAGCTACTCGCTCGTAGCATCACATTCCTTCCGAACCCAAGCATCCACGGTATCGTCTCTGCGCTGATCAACAAGTTCCAGTCGCTTCAAGAAAACTCCAAGGGCATAGTTGTGCTCCAAGACTCCCTTAAGCGGATCGCTTTAGGGCTTGTGAAGAACCCGACCGTGGAGCGTTCGTATGGCTTCCTATACGTGTTCAACGTTATGAATGCTTCGCTTGAAAGCATTCGTCCATCCACTGAGCTGGAAAAAGCCAAGTACAAGGAAGCCTCAAACGGTCTTGTGACGACTTGGTTAGTGAATGAGAAGAGCGAGACCGCGACTGCGCAATTGGCGAGACGTGTCAAGGCGCGTGATTATGCGAAGGTAGCGATGCAAGCGCGAATGACCGGCTTTGACCGCCACCATATTCAAGAAAAGTCCGAGTCCATTACGCACCTGCAGGAGCTGATGAACTTTGCAGTCTTCCTGATGTACACCTTCGTGCGTGCTGGCGACATTTCTACAACACTGGTGGACCCACTTGTTCCTCATTTGATGCGCTGCGCCTCAGAGTCCAAGAACGACAAGGCAGTTATTCATGCGCTTAAGTGTCTTACTGTGTTGCTCAACCATCACGAGCTACCGTCGATGGATGTGGCGCTGTCTGCTCTGGTGGACCGTCTATTCAAGATCATTCAAAAGGCTGGTGCAGCGACCCGCAACGAGATGGTTCAGACCTGTTACCGAGCTCTGACGGTTATTTTAAAAGAGCGT
>JAADVW010000729.1:0-16851 GCA_023335875.1 Elongisporangium prolatum | reverse complement strand
TTGCAGTTCGACCCACTTGTGCAAAGAACGTTCGAATGACTTCGTTCTTTGCAAGCTGCTTTGCCGTTCATTTTCTGTTCTTGAACGTAGCAAGAGAGTCGAGTGAGCATCTATGACGGACGAACGTAGTCGGATCTTTGAAGCGTGAGCTGAACGCAAACTGTACTGTAATTTCACATACTTCAACTTCACAAACAACCTTGTACCGCCGCTTGTCACTTGCTGCCACCTTAAAAGGCCGACTTATGCGCGCGTGGTACTCGATGACCGCTGCGATAATATCATCCTTCTTGACGTATTCCTGATCCTTGAAAAAGTTAACGCGTGTTTCTCCTTCGTCAGAGGGAATCGCTTCATGTTGGATGGTCGTGTCTTCGCCGTTTGCGCTTGTTAAGTGCTGCTCCATTGGCTAGTTCTGCTCAACTTGCGTAAGTGCGCAGGGCGTGCGTGTGTGTATATCACTATACATATACAGCTGAGTAACTATACCGTCTATACATGTTCTGTGAATTTTACGAGGTGTCCCCATATTTTACGAAAATGGCGCATTTTTTTATTTATTATTGAAATGGGGTATTTTTTTTATTGCCCCTATTTTTATTGTATTATTTACCCATTCACATAGATCGTCACCATCACAACACCAGCATGCCGAAACAGCAAAGTCGGAGTGGCCAACGCCATAGGCAACCTCTCGACCAGGAACGAAGGCAAAGTAGTCAAACAATAGCAATTTCTCTCATGATGTTGCTTAATTTCGTTCTCCTTTAGAGAGATTGTAGTTATCAAAATTCAGTACTGTACAGTATTAATAAAATGGTTCCGAAATTTCGGAGCCCGATGGCACCCACAATTCACCAAATAATTGCAAACTCACTATAGAATTGAAGTACCACAACAACTAATCGTTTCAACCCTTGTTCTGGAACCAACCCCGGAACTCACCGTCACAGTTCTGGTCAGCTGAAATAACTCAAAATGGCGTTGGCAAAAACCGGGATCGACCGAGTGACTTGGTTAGCCACAGCACGCACCATCTCAATGTCGGGACCCAACACGCTTGCAATATCGTAATATCGTTCGATGGCTGCACGTATGCCACTGCTTTCACCCCCTTCGCCGATAGACGACAACACGTTCACCAGCTTGCGTCGCTTGACTGGTTCTTTAAAGCATGGAAGAATGATCTCTGCATCTTGAGATGGTGACTGCGCAAGTAGAGTCCTGATCACTGCAAACGCTGCACTTGGATCAGGTATGAGTGCTCCCGTCTCCGCCCACGAGCTGGAACCATTTCCGCGCCATCACTTCAACGCAAATCGAGAATGAGCACTCGCGAAATAACCTCAATTGAGGTTAAATGTTTCGATAGTGGACAGAGCGTATCGTCTATGTCACATCATCCGCTCTTCCGACCCCTAAATAGGGGTCGAGCGTACCCCTAGATACCCTTAGAGACAGCTTTCGGTCGAAGGGGCACTTCCAAATGGGTACACTTTGGAGCATTCTTGTTCTGGCTGGTGTGATGCATGATTACTTCTCCCCTCCTCCACCCCACCCCACCCTGTCCTCTCCTTTCCTTTTGCTCCCATCCTCCTCTCTCTCGAAGTCCAGAACGGGTAGTGGGCGCAAATCGGAGTTCTTTGCTTCTCCGAGGGAGGATGTGGATTGTGTGCGTACAAAAGGAGCAATGAGACTCAGCATTGGCTGATGCTTTGGTTGTGGCGTCATGACGACAAAGCGACCTGTGGATTGACGCTGGCAAAAAGACCAGAAACATGATTTTTTTCCTCTGGCGTACTCGAATGAAGAAGCTCAGACGAAAGCGTGTCTGTCAACGCCAAGAATGGGGACCAAAATCGCGAGAAGCAGCGGCACGCGTTTAAATTTTCTTTCTTCACAGGGTATACGGAATGTGTGTGAAACATTTTGTACGAGTGAACCGCGTGATCCCCATCCGCTCAACTGTCTTTGCAAAAGTGTACGCATGGCTTGTGGTTTCAGTCTTCGTCTCGTGGAACTGCGCATTTTTGGATTGAGAGCGGGAGAGCTCTTGGTCCACTACGGCTCGTCTCTGTCACAGGCAGCCAGGGACCTCCCCCCCTGCCCTCTTCCATGCGGCCGTTACTCACGAGCATTCATACCTGTATTAATTGATATACATGAATTATTAGGATGTGATCTCACCAGTCTCTTTGAGTGATTGGCTTGGATCAGAAACCTCATAAATAAATACCTGCGCCACTTTGATACATTCATATCATTCGCTCTGATTCCGCTCTCCTCTCGCTCCATCAGCTGGGTGGGGTTGGCGTTCACGCTGGCTCTCTGGAACTATTTCCTGGCGTGTGCCGCGTCCTGGACTAGAGATTTCTGTGATCGCACTGAAGCACCAAAATAGAACGAATGTCCAGTCTAGTTCTAGGAACTTCAGCGGCGTGACACCCTCCCCTCCGCTCTGTGCCCCTCCCCCGTGCGTTGTCGTATCGGTAACACTAAACCAGCCAGCCGTTAGTTAGTTCGTGCTCTTCGCTCGGCCGTACGAGTCGCACGTGCCCGCCCCATTGACATCGGTCCGGACAATTATGGTCAACTACGGCCTGGGCAGCCGGCGTCGCCGTCAGCAGAGCAGCAGCAGTAGCAGCGGCAGCAGCTCTCCCCGCCGTTCGTCCATGCACAAGTCGCTGGATGCGGCCAGCACCACCGGCACCACCACGAGCACACTCTCAAACGACCCGTACTTTTACCTGAGCGAAGAACAGCAGGAGACTCTGCTGCACGAGGCGCGCGGCGACGCGGCCGGACTCGTGATCGACACGCTGCATGACTTCGACAAGTGGTCGTTCGTGGGCGCGACAGGCCGCATGCAGCTCTTCGACCTTAAGCAGGAGGCCATGGACCGCGCTATGGTGCCTGACGCGCTTCTGCCGCAGGATCCGAGCCAGGACAACACCAAACACAGCATGATGCACACGATTCTCGGCGTCACACGCGTGCGCGCCAAGCTGGACGACTTCATGCGCATCGTGGCGGCCGACAAGCGCGAGAACTTCCAGAACCTCGTGGCGTGCATTCACGAGGACGGCATCGAGTACGCCGACGTGTTCTCAGCCTTTGGCAGTCTCGACATCAACGGCCCCAGTGCGAACGATGACGTGCCGCCGCACATGATGCGCATGTCCACGGCCGTGCTCAACCAGCAGCGCAAGCCCGTGGACATGGAGCAGTTCTGCATCAAGTACTACTCGCTCAAGGCGCCTGCGGACCTCTCGGCCTCCAAGCACCGGAACTACAAGGCCCCGTTCTCCCGCAGTCGCGGCTCCACGTCCTCGCGCAAGACGTCCGCAAACATGAGTGACACAGAGGACGGCACTCTGACCTTCTGCATTGGCGAGTACGCGACTATCCGCAACGGCCAGATGCGCTCGGGGCAGCATGCCGGCAACAATCTGGGCGCCAGCAGCCGCAGCGATCGCCAGTCTTCACGCAGCAACGCAGGGGACGACCACCGCGTCGGCATCGTCGCGTTCCACTCGTTGGAAGACCCTCAGGTGACCCGGTATTGCAAGCCCATCGCGTCCAGCTCTGGCGCGGGCTTCGCGGTCACGCAGCGCACGCTGGCGCACTTCTCGGGCATTGTGGCGTACCCGGTGGACGATGCGCAGGACTCGATGCTGGAGGTCGTGGTCAAGCTCAGCTGCTTCGACCCGCAACGCGGCATCTCCAAGGCCAAGAAGCGGGCCATGCTGGCGTACGTGTCGGCGTTCCAGAACCTCGAGAATGCGCTGCTGGTCATGCGGCTGCGCGAGTCGCCTTATTTAACGTCGAGCAACTGGGTCAACGGCAGCAAGAGCTGCACGCTGTGCCACACGACCTTCTCGCCCTTGCGCCGCAAGCACCACTGCCGCCTTTGCGGCCAGTGCACGTGCTCCAAGTGCTCGGCCGTGCACCAGATCCGCCTGGCCAAGGCCGGCAAGCTGCCGTTCCGCATCTGCGCGCAGTGTGTGCGCGGCCAGGACGACACGACTGCAGGCTCGGCCCGCGACAGCGAGGAGGAAGACCAGCTCCAGCAGCTCCAGGAGCTCGAGAGGCAGCAGATCAAGCAGCACGAGGACCCGTTGGCCAGCTCGATGCCGTCGCCCACAGCCAAGCCCAAGCAGACGCCGCCCCGACTCGTGCTCGAGTTCACGGGCGACGAGGAGTTTGACATTGACGCAGCGCGCGGCATCTCGTCCAGCTCATCCGCGTCGTCGCACAATAGCGGCCGACCGACAGAGGAACGAACTCTTTCCAGCGGCGCCAGCGACTTCTCGGACTCGCGCGGCAGCCACGAGATCGGCCGTGGCGACGGCAGCGGCGTACTCACCATGTCGGCGCTGCGGGATACAGCGCCGTACGAGCACAGTCTCGGCTCGTCGCTTGTGATGATGGTCGCAGGCCGCACGTCGTCCATGGACTCGTCCGACATGAGCTCGTCCGTGGCGTCGTCTGTCCCCATCATGAGCCGGTCGCGGTCCAGCACGCTGGCGTCTGAGATGCCGCCGTCGCCCAGCTCGGCCTCACCGGCGTCTCCGAGCGCCATCATGGAGAGCGACGAGTTCTACAAGCGCTTCTCGGAGCTGTCGCTCATGGACTTCCACGACTCGGAGTACCACGTCTCGCTCGAGGACCTGATCAACGGCACGGGCTCGAGTCGCAGCAACAACAACGACGCGTCGGATTTGAACGACAACCTGCTGAATCCGCTGCCGCTGGACGCCATCACGGACGACGAGGACGACGAGGACGAGCTGAATGACAAGAGCGACATCTACGACCTGGATCTGAACGACCTGGACGACGACGACGACGACGAGCGGTACGACTTCGACGACTCGGAGGCCGGCGAGGACACGGCCGATCTGGACGAGTTCGGCTTCATGGAGGACGAGTACGTGGACGAGTACGACGACGACGTCGTGCAGACGCTGGCTACAGGTGCAGGCGCCGGGATCGGCAGCAACGGGGGACCAGGCGCCATGCTCGTGGCCATTGACCAGCTCCGCTACACGCGCCTGCACGAGTACGGCGTGATGGACTCGCCTCGCGAGCACGCCTTTGACGGCATCGTCCAACGCGGCGCGCAGTTCCTGCACTGCTCGCTGGCGTCCATCAGCTTTGTGGACAGCGAGCGCGAGTTCCTCAAGGCCGCGTACGGCATGCTGCACGGAGACCTGCGCAACATCCCGCGTCAGCATTCGCTCGCGGCCACAGTCGTGCGGCGGTGCGAACAGGACTTCCTGCCCATGTACCTGTCGCTGGACACGCAGAAGGATCCGAACCTGGCCACCAACATATTCTGCTATGAGTCGCCGCATCTGCGCTTTGTAGTGGGCGTGCCCATCAAGTCCAAGGACGGCATCGTGCTGGGTGCCATCATCATGGCCGACGAGCGGCCACGGCGCGAGCTGTCGCCCATGCAGAGAGAGTACCTGCGCGATCTGGGCTCCCAGGTGGACGCGCTCATGGACGACCGACTGACGCGGCGGATCGAGACCCAGCAGCAGCAGCTTGTGGCCCAAGCCACTCAGCTGCAGATGCGCGAGCAGTTGTCCAACATGCTGTCCAAGTCGTACCAGACCGGTCTGCAGGTGCAGAAGACCGAGATGCAGCTCAACTCGAGTCGCGGACCCAAGCCAAGCTCTCGGCCGCTGCACACGCTGCTGCCCAGCAACACGTCCTACGGCGCCACTTCCTCCTCCTCACTGCAAGCTGCGCAGTACCGTCACCAGCAGCGGCAATACCAGGGCATCGAGCTCTGATCCCCACCACCACGTAAGCTAATCTAATATCCAATATCAACCAGCGTGTCTATTCCAGCTTACTCCGAGTCCTGCTGCTTGGTCTTGGCCGACGCATCGCCGTACATGTCACGAAGCCTGCGCATGCGCTCTTCGGCCTCTCTGCTGAGCTTCTCTGTCGGTGCTGCCGCTGGCTCAGGCGACGGATTGCGCGACGGCCGGCTTGGCGCTGGCTGGTCCGAGCGCCTGGTCGGACTGCGCTTGCGCGTGGTAAACCGGTCGAGCTTCAAGGAGAGCGAGCCCTTGTAACTCGCAGGACGAGCTGCGTAGTCGCGTCCGACTGCTTCAGCTTTCCGGCGTTCACGGTCACGGACCTGCTGCATCAGATTGTCCGTCAATCCGCCTCTGGATCGGCTACAAACCAATGCACGTAGTCAGTCATCGAGCCCAGAGGTAACAGCTCCAAGCCACGCACCGAGGACTGGGAGAACGGCTACGGTTGCGACTTCGGCTGCGATGGCGTCGGCTGCTGCTGCGATGGCGGTCGTAGGAGCTTGAGCGAGAGCGGTCACAGCGGGATCGACGACTGCTGCTGGGTCTCCGATCGCGACGGTCGCGAGATCGTGACCGAGACGCCGAGCGCGCCGCTCGACTGCTGCTGCCGCTGTTCTTGTGCGTGAACTCAATGTCGCCCAGTGACACCTTCTCCGTGTTCCCGTACTCGGGGAACGACACCTGGAGACGCAAAAGTCTCCGTTAGCGCAAGCCGAGACACGCTCACAAGAGCGAGAACATACCCAGTACTGGTTGTTCTCTTCCACCGAGTCGATCACAGCGTCGTACATCTGAGCATCCGCACGGAAAGAACGCTCGTCAGGTCGAGGAATCTATCACGATCACTTAACCACGCACACTCACAGCTGGCTCATTGTCTTCGTCGGCATACATGGCTCGGATCTTGGTGCCAGGCTTGAGCAACTCCACGATGGACGCATTGGCTTTGGCGCGCTCTTTCTTGCGGTCCTGAAGTAAAAGCTACGCGTACGACTGCGTGTTACGGTCGTGGTCGTAGACGCTCCAGCGCTCAGGTCCTCGTACCTTGACGTTGATGCTGTCCTGGATTTTCTTAGGGATCCGCGGCAGAATGGTGGAGAAATAGTTGTTCTCGCTCAGCAGACCCACGAGCCATTCTCCCATGGTCCTAAAGCCCACACAAGAGATCGTGACTGACAGACAGACAGACAGCAGAGCGAACGAGACGCACGTTTTGACGTTGGGATTGGACGACGCATT
Organism: Elongisporangium prolatum; assembly: GCA_023335875.1. Classification (NCBI taxonomy): domain Eukaryota; phylum Oomycota; class Peronosporomycetes; order Pythiales; family Pythiaceae; genus Elongisporangium; species Elongisporangium prolatum. The sequence goes on along the minus strand of JAADVW010000729.1, from coordinate 9,778 downwards.
GAACTCCTCTGGGTCGTCCAAGTACGGCTCGTACCACGACCAGAGCTTCTCCGGGTCGCATGTGTAGCGAAGATAGAGGAATCCGACCACGCGGATATAGGGCGAGTCCTGCAGCGTTGCAATGGATGAGATAACAACACATACACAACCGCAATGAGGTGCACACAGCACGACGCACTGTGTGGCGCAGCAGACCCTGCATCTGCTTGGTCGTCAGACGCATGACAAAGAACTTGTGCAGGAGGCAGAAGCAAGTGGACGGGATGCGCGCGGTACCAGGAGACAGCGGCTCTAGACAGAGACAACAACGCTACGATCAGAGCTTCCGGCCCGCCAAGAGCTCGTGCCTTTGCACCTGCGTGGTCCACTCGGTAGTAAATCTCATCCACGACCTCGTGGTACGTCTTGAGATTGCTGCACATACGATCGCTGTTAGCTGTAATGGCTCAGACAGCAGGCCAGACGGACAGACAGACGTACTAGAGTTCGTGGAAGTAGGCCGACTGCTGGATATTGTGGTGCAGCAGCGTGTTGAGGTTGTACGTGTGCTGATTCCCGTAGCTGCATCACGACTGCGTGAGTATAATAGCCGAGCCAATACAAGCGCGCCAGAGCCTTACGCACATGGGCAGCTCGTCCTGCTTGACATGGCGGGAGCTCTCGTCCTGTTCCTCGTGCGGCTGGCTGGGCCGCGTGGCCTTGTGTAGCGCATGACGAGTCAAAGCGCTGCGCGACATGCTCTCGGATACAATTGGTGTCGATGGGGGCGTCGCGTCCTGGATTAATCTGGGGACCTGTCCTACATCTGTACTGAATGTAGGGTAGTGATGTCCTAATTGAACAGGCCGCATATTCAGTTCGCGTTGTCATGGGTTTCTGACTATTTGTTGACAAGTCAGATGGACATACTAACTCTCGTATATTAATCGGCACTCTGATAATTAAAAACCTGTCTGGTGGTCTCTATAGACAGATCTTGAAGGCGTCCAGCCACGCCATGGCCTCCACTTCGGTCGGGGCGGCCACGTACAACTCTCGGCCGCGGGCTAACCGCACGCACAGCGCGTGGTCCTTGCCAAGCCAAGGTGCAATGCCGATCACCTCTGCGCCCTTTGCCTGCCGCCGGTCGCCGCGTACAGTGATGTGGCCGTTCTGTAGCGTCACGAAGCGCTGCTTCCATGTGTGCAGGAAGGCGCTGCGCACAAACAGCCAGCCTTCCTTGTCCCCCGGGCCGAGACTCGTGTGACTCTCTTCGTCGCCGTCATCACTGCTGAGTGTGCTGATAGAGGTCTCGAAGGGCGAGTAGCTGGGCGAAGGACATGCAGACAGAGACTGGAAGCCACTGCCGTTGGTCTGGCGAACCAGATGCTCCATCTTGCGTTGTGGAGCATGCTCCAGCGCCTGCAGCCACTGCATTCTGCTGTTCTGGTCGCCGGCCTGGATACACAGAATGCGGCCGCTGGAGCTGACCACTTTGATGCCGAACTGGGTCTCGTTCGTGAGTCGAGCGGACGCCACACGCAGGCCGCCCTTGGCCACGACATCTAGACAGTGTGTGCCCAGGTTCTCCGACTCGATCACGCAGCTCTGCGTGTAGTACGTGAGCGTGCATCCGTGCAGCATGAAGAACCGCTTCTTCCACGTCTTCATTGATGACCCTTTCTTCCATAGCCAGCCGTAATGCACCGGACCGTTGAAGTCCTGCACCGGAATCGTAAAGGATGTGAGCCGCTCGCCGAGACTCTTGGACGACCCCGAGTCGTGCATTCGTCCGAGCTTCTTCTTGTGCGACAGAGTCGAGCGGCTGAGCGGGGGTCCGCGTGAGTCGCCCAGCACGCCAATGTCGCCGAGATCATCGTCGTTGCTACTGCGGCTGCCGCGAGGCGAGGAGCCGAGCAGCACGACCTCGGAGGCCGGCGGGAAGCCCCACGTATTGTGCAGGTCCATGGTGCTGGTCATGGGTTCTTGACTGGACTGACTGCCTCTGGCCTCAAGCGCAAATGGCTGTGACCGGCCGCCAAGAAGAGCCCAGGAAAAAGGAACTCCCTCGACCCTCGCGAAACAGATATGAGGTGGTGGTCTACACCTAACCATAGTCGCACAAAACCGACCTTCAGATGGCACAATTTTATCAATTTTCTGATAGACGCGGGTATGCGAAATGGTCGATTGCGATACTTATTGAATCTGTTGAAGTTTATATAATGCCCAACCAATGCTAACAGCCACAAAAATTAGATGAGACACCGAGTCGTCCCTTGCAAATTAAGAACCCTCAATCCGCGACCAATCCTGCAGAAGTAACGGCGATCAGTACCTACACAAGGTGACAGGTTGTTATCAACTGGCTGTGCAACGAAACAAAACAGCCTCCGACCAGATGAATGAGATGCCAGCTGGGGGTACGGTGGTGCACCTTGAGCTAAGAATACTCCAGCAGGTGGAGATTACGATATTTTAATACCACAAGTTTCAATTTGCTGCACCATGCGATTGCATGCCACGCGCCGATCCTTCAACCCTACACACGTGCCGCCACTGTGATCTCTCCTTCGTTTGCTGGACCTTGCAGATGGGCTATTAAGTTTTTCAGGTGTATTTGATGTGTGTAACGGCGGCTTCATGAAAGAATCCATGAAAAGATCACAGTTGGGGCTAGGTGGATTGATTTAGCGCTAAAACGTCGACAATTGCGCAACGGACTTGCAGCCACGGACGAGATCCCATGCTGAACACTTGGCGTTCAACCGTTCAACCGTTCAGAGCGCTCGCTTGGGTACTCGCTCATCCCACAATTGTCACGACATAGTTGACTCTGCTTTCTGCTGAGATCTGATACTCGAGGGAGTCAACAGACCGCCCGACGCAAATTTAGCATAAAGAGCTTTGGTACCAGTCGAGAACTCAGGTCTCGTCATCCAAAACGATGTGCCTACACATATGTTCGATTGTGGGAAGTCTCTACCTCACAAAGAAATGAATCGCGTGGTCGCCTTTCTAGACTGATCGCAACCACAAACCACTGCAGAAGGTCGTGTACTGTAGACTGAGTGAGCGCACGATGACTGTGGCGCGAGTGAGTAAACGTTGCATCTGTGCCAGACTTTGTAATGCGATAGGCTAGTGGCCTCACTTGGATCTTTCACTGTGTACAGTACTTGTCCAGCAGTGCGGACACGTACCGTAAATACCAGATTAGTTTGGCTGATTAGCTAAAACCCTCCTTAGCCGAAATTGGCTTTCAAATCTAATTTAAGAGGGTCTACTGTACTATAGTATTCGTACTTTGTAAGTTAATGACTGTACCTGCGTCGTCATTCAGCAGGAATGCGCATCTGTGCTCATCTCCTCATCAGAGACTCTGCCAGCACTCTTAAATTGACACAGGGCCACTGCAGCTGCCTCGGTCGACGCCACCAGAGAGTTCGATCTCAACATGGGAATGAATGCCTGCACAGTCGTTTGTCCATTCCAAGCACCAGACTTCACGTCTTTTTCTGCGCTCGTTTCATTGGTCAGTATTTCGTCCACAGCCTCTTATTGGCTGAAATTGCGTCCGAGCCCACACCACGATTTTTTCTGCCTGGTGTCCACGTCCCCACTTTTCGTTTCGGCCCCAAGCACCAAAAGCCTCCGGACCACACGTTGCCCCTCCGCTAATCGCCAGCATGCTCTCGACCGTCGCCGCCCCCACGCGCGCTCTGCTGCGCACACAGGCCATCCGCCAGGCCAGTACCATCACGGCCGTGCATGCGCGCGAGATCATCGACTCTCGCGGCAACCCCACGGTGGAGGTCGACCTTCAGACGTCGGGCTCAGCCCAGATCTTCCGCGCCTCTGTGCCCTCGGGCGCGTCCACGGGCATCCACGAGGCCGTGGAGCTGCGCGACGGCGGCAAGCGCTTCCTGGGCAAGGGCACGCTTCAGGCCGTGAAGAACGTCAAGGAGATCATCGCGCCCAAGCTCATTGGCCTGGACCCGACCAAGCAGCGCAATATTGACAACCTCATGATCGAGCTTGACGGCACGCCCAACAAGGGCAACCTCGGCGCCAACGCCATCCTGGGCGCGTCGCTGGCTGTGGCCAAGGCCGGCGCTGCTGCCAAGGACGTGCCGCTCTTCCAGCACTTCGCCGACCTTATCGGCAACGACAAGCTCGTGCTGCCCGTGCCGGCGTTCAACGTGATCAACGGCGGCTCGCACGCCGGCAACAAGCTGGCCTTCCAGGAGTTCATGATCCTGCCCACGGGCGCGGAGTCGTTCTCGGAGGCCATGGTCATGGGCTGCGAGGTGTACCACCACCTCAAGAGCGTGATCAAGAAGAAGTACGGCCAGGACGCCACCAACGTGGGCGACGAAGGCGGATTCGCGCCCAACATCCAGAGCAACCGCGAGGGCGTGGAGCTGCTCATGTCGGCCATCGAGAAGGCCGGCTACAGCGGCAAGATCGGCATCGGCATGGATGTGGCCTCGTCCGAGTTCTACACCGAGTCGGGCCACTACGACCTAGACTTCAAGAGCAACACTGCCAACAAAGAGCTGCTTACGGGCAACCAACTGGCCGAGCTCTACGAGGAGCTGGCTCGCGAGTTCCCCATCATCTCGATTGAGGACCCGTTCGATCAGGACGACTGGACCCACTACTCGGCCTTTACCAGCAGCATCGGCAAGAAGGTGCAGGTGGTCGGCGACGATCTGCTGTGCACCAACCCCAAGCGCATTGAGACTGCCCTGGAGACCAAGGCTTGCAACGCGCTGCTGCTCAAGGTGAACCAGATCGGCTCGGTCAGCGAATCGGTGGATGCTGTGGCGCTTGCCCAGAAGAACGGCTGGGGCGTCATGACAAGCCACCGCTCGGGCGAGACGGAGGACTCGTACATCGCCGACTTGGCTGTCGGTCTGAGCACCGGCCAGATCAAGACCGGTGCCCCATGCCGATCGGAGCGTCTGGCCAAGTACAACCAGCTGCTGCGTATTGAGGAGCTCCTGGGCCGCGACGCCAAGTACGCCGGCGCTCACTTCCGTCAGCCCAAGTCGGCTTAAGCGTTGACGCAATCTAATACATAGCCCCCCTCTAGTCATTCTCGATCGCGTTCTCGTGCTTCGATACGACCTCCAGTTCAAGCTCGTTTGACGCTTTTACCGATAGTAGCGTGCTGATGACCATGACATGGTCGACTGGTGAAGCATGACGGACAGAACGTGAGAAGGGAGTTATAGCTTCTGTTTCCTATCGCTAAGATGAAAACTCTGCTAGTTGGTCATCAAGTTGAACGCTTTTCAACCGCTTGGATTTGATAAAAGAAAGCGGTTCCTCGGAATTGCTGAATGCTCCACTCGATTCCGCCCTCTTGCTCAAGATTTCTTCGACGACTGCATCGACCTCTTTCCCACTGCCTTGAAAAAACTGCTTTGAGAGCTGTTTTGGATGCCGAGTTGATTGAGACGACAGGCGAACATGCTGGATGATACGCCAATGCTCCATAAAACTGCTCAGTCTCATCTTGGCTCAAGAGGAAGCAATCCTGTGGCACAACATACGCCGCAAAATTTACGCAATTCATGACTCCTCGCACCAAACGCGCACCACTTGCCAGGAGAAATTTTGAGCATGCACTCAACCTGCCAAGATAATCCGTTGCGTGGCTTGGCTGAAATTTGCCCAGCAGTCGTTTTCGCTGGTCGACAAAGACAACCACGTTGCCAGTCGCAGCATCCTTCAGAGCAAAAAAAATGTCGACACCAGCTCCGTCATCGTCATTCACTACATGACGTCCAGTCGATGGTTTCCAGTCGGTCCTCTTTTTGAGGAATGCGCGGAGGCGTCGAGGCACCGAACGCGCACGCACACCGAATTACTTTCGAAGGAACAAGTTTCACGGAGATGGCACGTGTTTCAATCGACATCCGGGTGCCAGGCAAAGGATCTCCCAGCGTCAAAGTCGAGTGCCCAAGCACCAGCAACGCATTGATTCGAATTGCATAAAAACAAGCACCGAACATCTCCCACAATTGCCACGGTTGATGCTTGAACATTGACGAATCGACTTCATCGCTCATGTCGTTCAGAGCGCTCGCGAAATCTCTTTTTGCTTTGGTTACCAGCCTCTGATGGTGCGATCCAATATTATGCAACAATGAATAAGGAACTCTAATATCACACGCTCCCGATCTTGATGATTTGCGTAGGATCAGCAAGCACAGTGATGAATCCCGAAGTCTTGACCACTTCGACGTCGCATCAAACATGTCATTTGAGTCGATTGTTTGGCCCGATACAGCAGCGGCCGCCAAACGGACGAGCTTCTGGGTTTCTAGTGAACTCAAGTAGGAGTCCACCGTACTTTGTCCAGACTGTTACGAAGCACTCGTTGATGTTGTCCAAACTCACGACATATGATTGCGTGCATTGTTTCAGTTCCAATAAGTACTTGACCACCCATCGTGGAATACCACCAAGCATGAACAAGTCGCGACAAATCTGAGAATATAGCAGTAACCCAGCAAATGCTGCATTGTTTTCCACAAAGCTGAATACTCGATCCAAAGTCAAGAGGGTCATGGAAAGTCGCTCCGTCACATAACAAGAGGAGTCAGCAAATGAGCCTGATGCAGTCACGCCCAGATCGGTCCCCGTAAACATGGGCAGCAAAACCAAATTCGACGACTTCGAGCACATAATAACTCCTATGGCTTCTACAAGTTCACGCACGAGTGGCGTGCTGGGGTCTTTTCGAGGAGCACCAATCTTTTCAATCTTTTGATAGTCATCAATGCCAAGAAAGAGGTATAACGGCGCTGGTTTTTGCACTTTCTCACGCTAGCAATATGGTTGCGATCCAACTTCATCGCTTCTTGCAGAATTTTGTTGCTGCATTCTTCCAACATGCGCATTTTCCCCAAACCAGAAATACCAGAGCAGACAGGTATTGACTGTTGGGTGCAGTCTGAACTTGTAGATCCACCATCACGATTATATTCCTGTAGCACTTTGCTTCCGTCGTGATTGCTTCTTCTCGCCCCATCAAACGGAATCGTAACTGTTGGGTTCTAAAATGTGAGGGTTTGAAAGAATTGCATTCTTGTTGGTCATTTCGCTCTCCAAGAATGCGAGGAGATCATCACACGAAATAGGATCCACTTGAGGACCAATCGGTAAAAAACTTGGAGGAACAACCACATCTTCGGTCGGAACGATCACCAACACATGCACAAGGCCATTTCCTGCTGCTTCATCATCTTCATCAACTCCCACCACTTGCTCATTAGACAGCCCAACGTCGACCATTTCCGTTCGCATGGCATTTAAATATGTCAGACCATTCGTGTCGCTCACACCTTTGACCTCGTTTTCAGTCAACCACGCGTCGCCTTTCTTGGCCAAGTACAGCTGCAGTTCATCAGTATCGCACGTAATCTTGCGCGGCTTCTTCTTCTTGATCGCCTGCTTCAAGTCATCAACCGACTCACCCTCATCAATCTCCACAGGGAATGCGCATCCTTCCGCTCCAACCAACGCACAGTAGAGCTTCACCATCTTTTGTTCTTTTCGCTACTTCAATCACTTGTGGTTTCTGAAAGGTTTAGAACCAATCTATGCCGATAGTACTAGAAATTCCTGGTCCTAAAATGTGGAAGAGCGCATGTGGAGTTGATTTTACGTCAGCTGAAGCTTTCTCTCGACCGAATCTGAGCACAGATAAGCGACGGAACGGTGTACAACACGTACTTGGACTATTGGGGCAACATCGAGACAGACGCCACTTGCTGCTCGTCCTCCACGTTCGTCGAGATGGACATGAAGAACACTGCTTGGTACGCAGACATTCTGCCTCAACAGGTCTGCACTGCTGCCTTGGCCATGGTTTCCAGCACAGACAAGATGGCCATGAAGAATGTCGCTCTCATCGGTCACTCTGTGGATAACTTTATCATCGTAGCTGGTATGATGAAGGGCTTCTGTGGCATCCAGACGTCGACGTCCAAGTGGATCTCTGTAATCGGATTCATCCAAAGCATAATGCGTTTCATTTCGACCATTAACATGTGCAGACCTGAGGAGCTACGACACCGGCTTTGCTTGCCAAGCTTGGTCTGTGTTCTGCCAGTAAGTCAACTGAGTTACCAACCTATGATGCGACGTCGGACTCGAGAAATGATCCAACTGCGTTTTATTTGCGAGCAGCAGCAGTTACACCAAGTACGTCACGTCCAATCTGGCTCTTCGGGACTTCTGTCCACGTACTTGGCCGAGTACGCAGCTCTGGACGCGCTTTCTAATCACGCGACTGATGACAACGTTGGCGCTGTAAAAATCTCGAACTGCTGCAACGGCCTTTCGTTCTCGTTTTACTCCACGTCGTGCGACGGCAGGAACTACTACGAGGCCATTATCAGTCATCAAATGGCAACGACTCGTGGGGCTGCGCCGCAATCAAGTGTTGGTCGTGTGGATCTGTTTGCTTTTCGTGGCGGTCTATGGTGTTACCGGTGGAGAATATCCGTTCCTGTCTGCTGCTGAGTTGTGGTTGTGACCAAGACTGTGAACAAAGAGGCAGGCCTTGGTGCCTCTCCATCTGGCATCGGCCAGCAAACTACGACTGGGCTTGCGCGTGAACCGAGAAAGCATCTTCAGAGTAGCACGATGCGCGTCTTCTTGGGCTTGGCGGTCGGCTGCTGGGCTTCGATATTCTCGTCAACTCACAGATGCTCAAGGTTGTTGATTCAAGCTCCTGGAACCACCCAGGCCCACCGCATTCTCTGGCCTCACCACGTTGGCGCCGTAGTTTTCGAGACAACAGCCCATCAAATTGTGGAACAGCTCGTAGGATAGCGACCACTATGATGAACAGAGCTTTGCTGTAGTTTGTGAATTCGACTGCAGGAAGAGAGACGGACGAAGCTCTCATTCTTACCAGATGAGTCTCATGGCATGGGCTGTTAATGGGACTACGCTGCTGGCTCTGGAGCTCAGCTGGCCGCTCATAGCTCGCTTTGCGTTTGTTTGCTTGGTGCTCACATTCTCTGTCAATGGCATTGTGCTGCGCGGCTCCTGCATTTGAACGTTGATACGCAGACTGAATGGATGGCAATAGACCTTTTGATGCGTTCAGTAAATGACCTCATTATTGCATATACACTGTCTACACCTCTCCATGGACTTGGACGATATGTTCCACGAAGAATGCGCAGACATGAGCAGAGCCCACAATAGTCTGCGGAAGCACGGACGGAGGCGCCAACATGAACACGTGCGGCATGTTCTTGTGGAAATCCAGTTTCCAATCCAGTCCGTCAGAATCGGCCTTGGCCTTGAGACGTTGAGCCTGGACTCGCAGCAAGTCGAAATCGCTGGTCACAATGATAGCAGGTGGCAGATTGCGCAGGTCGCTGTGGACAGCTGATGCGTCCTTCCAGCCCTTGGGACTGTCGTCCGTCACGTTCTTGAGCAACTGGGTGCGGCAGGCCGAGAGAAACACCGAGTGGATTATGCAATGCGGATGATCAACATCATCGCCAGTCATGTCTGCATACGGATGCAGCAATGCGGCAGCCAGCGGCAAAGCAGTGCCTTTGTCACGAGCACGCAGCATTACGGACATGGTGAGTCCGCCGCCAGCGCTATCACCAGCTAGAATGACTTGCTTTGATGACAGGTTTTCGTGGTTGAGCAGGTACTCGTACGTCAGATACGCGTCCTGTGAAGGCACTGGGAACGGATGCGTTCCGGACTTGCGGTAGTTGGCCAGCAGCACGTCCACTGTGAACTCTTGGTTCGG